>JARQWZ010003192.1:132500-157500 GCA_033150135.1 Gobio occitaniae
GCTCGCTCACTCATTGTGTTTTAATGTTGCATGCACTTTTTAAATAACCATAACTTGCTCAATTTTCTACCGATTTTCAAACTGTTTGGTTTGTTATAAACGTCAGAGATGTAGTTATGACACTGCACACTTATGAATAATAATTCATAATTTGTTCAAGCCTCCAGAATTATAGCCACATTAATAACGTTTGTAAGAAACCAAACCATTTGTAAATCCGTCCAGATTTCAGTGAGATAAGAGTATTTGTGTTCAGATCACTCGCCTCACATCAGGAGCCCGCCAGAAAGCTGGCCTGTGACAAGATGGCCGCCGCTGATGACATTAGAGACTCTGCAGTAAGACATCTAGCCTTTATTATGTATATCTATGGTATTTACGTGCTTGCCAAAACCATTCCCACACTTTTGCTAACTGGCAAGCAGCATTAGCAGCTCATTTTCTTTTGTCTACTTACTTTCGCTCTTTCGTATCAATGTGTGCTCGGCGAGACCATTTTGTGCTTGAGCGCCACCAAGTGGTGTTTTACTGTAACTTCAGCAGCTCCAGGCACGTCAACTAAAGCCCCGATCTCATTGGTCGGAAAGTCAAAACAAATAAAATGACGCTTTTCCGCCTGGCGTTTTGCTCGTTGGTGTGCACACTCGGGGCATCAGCGTTAGCGCTTGGCTGATGCGCCCGCCATAGTGACAACAGCCAATCACACGTCTGCTCTGGGGTTGCATGAACGCAATTGGCTAGCGTCTGCTCTAGGGTATTTGCATAGGGTGATCTGATTGGATGACGCCTGTATCGGTATCGGCACTAAAAAATCAATTTCGGTCGACCCCTAGTTTGAATTAATAGCTACATTCAAATATATAGTAAAGTGTCATTTATTCCTGTGATCAAAGCTGAATTGATCATCATTACTCCAGTCTTCAGTGTCACATGACCCTTCACTAATCATTCTCACATGAGGATTTATGATTATTATCAGTTCATATTTCTGTGGAAACCGTCATACATTTTATTCTTCAGGGTTTTTTTTGATGAACAGAAAGTTCAAAAGAGCAGAAGTTATTTGAAATCAATCTTTTGTTGCGTAAAATAATTAATTTCTTAAAAAAAAAAAAATCTTACTGACCCCAAACCTTTGGCTATAACGTTATAATCATAATTCCACTCAATGATCCATAATACCAATAATAAATACAAGGTTTTTTCCCTTTCTTTCATTCTTCCGGTTGTCCTTCTGAGTTCTGACCTGTACTTTGGTCACACTCGTGTGTGTTGACTGACCTAGAGGCACTGAATCCGGCTGGTTTTGACTCCTGACGGCTGATCCCAGAACATTTCCAGGTCTGCTCCCGAGAGACGATCCTCTGCTGCGGGACACATCTGATGCCTGAGACAACACAACACATGAGCGGGTGTGACAGGGCCCGAACGCTGGTAAATCATCCGGCCAATCACAGGAGTTCTGCTATTGAACTGAAGCACACAGACATCACTACAGCTCTCTGAAGCCTCGCCTTATTTGCATAGGGGAGAGCGGACACAATCTAACGCTTTTTGACTTTCTCAGTTTGTGTAAATCCACTTGGGGTTCAGAGTATTTATTGTTTCCCACATTAATTGCACACATGTCTAGTACAATTATGTGGTTTTGTTTCATTAATACAGTGTTTACTTTTTTCTTGATTTACCCCGAAAAAATGGAAGTGAAATGTGACAACATGCCCCATCGGTGGAGTACATGATAACATGACCAAATAACAGCTTAAAATGTTACCTGATAAAATCAAAAAAATATACAAGACAAACTAAAATATTTTGGCAACAAAATAAAATGATTAACTTTTGAAAATAAAATAATGCATTTTTTG
This sequence comes from Gobio occitaniae, assembly GCA_033150135.1. NCBI lineage: Eukaryota > Metazoa > Chordata > Actinopteri > Cypriniformes > Gobionidae > Gobio > Gobio occitaniae. The sequence continues at coordinate 134,369 of JARQWZ010003192.1, forward strand.
AATCCTTAAAAATATACTCATTTTTGAGTTTGGCTACAAACTAGGGCTGTCAAAAGATTAATCACGATTAATCGCATCCAAAATAAAAGTTTGTGTTTACACTCTGTTAATTATTATTTATATATAAATACACACACATTCATGTATATATTTAAGAAAAAAATATTATTTTTATATATAAAACATTTATATTTATATATATTATATTATAGATTATATAAATGTATATACATGCAAATATTTCTTAAATATATACATGAATGTGTGTGTATTTATATATAAATAATAATTAACAGTGTACACACACATATATTATGTAAACACAAACTTTTATTTTGGATGCGATTAATCGCGATTAATCTTTTGACAGCCCTAATATAAACACATTGTTAAATACAGCTAAACAGTTCAAAACATAATAATAATGAATAATTTCTGAACATTAACTCTCAGTCATTATTCACCCTTTTCTCATGGTTTCTCAAAAGAATTCATAAAAGTATAGAATATAATGTCATATTTCTAAAGGGGCTCATGTGTTTACACACACACCATCTGCACAACTGGGATGTAAATCATGGCTCGTGTGTTAGATCAGCATTAAAGAACATCTCAACTGTTAAATAACAGATATAAGATAACAATATTATCAGATTTGTCTTATTTTATATAAACACACAAAACAGAGATGAAAACATGCAATAGTTGAGTGTGTGTGTGTTGCACCTCTCCAGCGCTGTAGCTGCGCAGTCTCTGTAAGTGTTGTCTGTGTGTGAGGTGGTTGGGCAGGCGTCCGTTCTGAAGGGGAATCCTGGGGTCAATGAAGGTCGTGGCCCGACTGTTGTGGTCCACGAAGAATGACTAAAGCAAAACACACACACACACACACACACACGTCATTAAAGAGATAGTACACCCAAAAATGTAAATTGTGTCATTAATGACTGAGCCTCATGTGGTTGGACACCCGTCAGACCTCCGTTCATCTTCAGACACAAATGAAGATATTTTAGTGTAAATCTGATGCTCTGAAAGGCTTCAGATAGGCCTCCATTGGCATTCAGTACATTTACACTCACAAGACCCATAAAAGGCACTAAAAACGTCGTTACAAAGTCCATCTCACCACAGTGGCTCTACAATAATTTTACGATGCGACGACAATAGTTTTTGTGCGCAAAAAAAAATCTAAATAACGACTTTATCCAGCTTGTTCTTGTCTTCCGTGTGTCTCCACGACGCATGCGCGAGAATATGAGCAGATCCGGCGTTCGGGAATCCATGAAATGCTCACTTTAGCCCCATTTTGAGAACTACGCCGAGACCTAAAGCACGATCAATGTAGAATCAACAGCTGAGATACGCGCGTCTTCCTCTGCTCGTAAACAAATCTCTTCTGGGTCATGTGTCTGAACGCCGGATCTGCGTCATATTCTCACGCATGCGTCGTGGAGACACACACGGAAGACAAGAACAAGCTGGATAAAGGCGTTATTTTGATTTTTTTTGCGCACAAAAACTATTGTCGTCGCATCGTAAAATTATTGTACAGTCACTGTGGTGAGATGGACTTTGTAACGACGTTTTTAGTGCCTTTTATGGGTCTTGTGAGTGTAAATGTACTGAATACCAATGGAGGCCAATCTGAAGCCTTTCTCAGCATCAGCTTTACACTAAAATATCTTCATTTGTGTCTGAAGATGAACGGAGGTCTGACGGGTGTCCAACCACATGAGGGTGAGGAATTCATGACATAATTTTCATTTTTGGGTGAACTAACCCTTTAAAGAGATAGTTCACCCAAAAATGAAAATTCTGTCTTCATTTACTCACCCTCAAGTTGTTCCAAACCTGTGTGAGTTTCTTTGCTCTGCTGAACACAAACAATGATATTTTGATGAATGTTTATAACCAAGCAGAGAGAGCAACCATTGACTACCATAGTATTTTTTTCCCTACTATGATAATCAATGGTTGCTCTCTCTGCTTGGTCACAAACATTCTTCAAAATAACAACGTTTGTGTTCAGCAGAACAAAGAAACTCACAGGGTGAGTCAGGGGCGTAGCTAAGGGGGGGAAAGTTAGGACGATTCTAAGGGCCCACACACTTTTGGGGCCCCCAGAAATCGGTTTTATTAGTAGTAACAGTACTAGTAGTAATGTATTATAAATGTATAATCTACCAAAGAGTTAAAGACTTTGCACACTGAGTCCGAAATTTTCGCATGCGTTTTTTTGTATTCGTGATCCGAAAAATTCACACTGAGTCCGATGCATATTAATGAATGCGTTACGAAAAAAAACGCAAAACAACACAAAATGCCGTCTTCAAGTAGTGAGGATGATTTTTTTTGTCCTCTCTCTTAAAAAATGAAAAAGAGGAAACATTGGGGCCATCCACTTTTGCGATCGCGTAGAGAGGAAGGAGAGTTCCTCTTATCAAGGAGCAGCGGGATTATCCAGACCGATTCAAAGTTTACTTTAGAATGTCAGTGACTCCGTTTGATGCTTTGCTAGCGATACTGGAGCCACATATTAAAAAGAAGACCACAAATTTCCGTGAATCAATTTATCCTGAACAGAGACTGACAGCCTATGTCTAAAGGGATCCGCACGCGCGCGCCCACACACACGGTTTACAGGGACTTGGTGTGCTATAATTATAGCTGTGATATAATGATATTTGTAGTATTTTTGATACAATAATATTTGTATATGTAGGTATCTGAGCACTGGCGATTCATTCCCCAGCATTGCCAGCAGTTTTAGGTTGGGCATCAGCACTGTAGATGGAAAAACGAATGCGAAAAACGCAGAAAATCAAACCTGTTCCGATTTTTTTTTTTGACGGACAAAAGTTTCGGAGGCAGTGTGCAAGCGTGATTGACATAACGTGAGGTTGAATTTATTTTTTGACGTGCAAAAATTCCGCATGCGAATTTCGGACTCAGTGTGCAAAGGCCTTTACAAATATACAAAAATGATGGCACATTTCCGGCAAAATCCAGCAAAACGCTCCACTCATGAACTGCTCACACTCACCGGTAAAACTACGTTCACTCATATCCCACTCCGACATGACGTGCTATAATTGTTGCAGCCATTAAAGTATTTCTTTTTATATTTATGTTTAAATATTATAATGTGGGTTTTTTATGTCTATGTTGTCGATCTGTCTATCTATGTTGATTATGAAAAGTGAACAGCATGAGATAGGACACATCATAAGATGAATGGAGTTGATCAGACATGATTGTGACCACTTCATTAAGTTTTGGATATTTTTGTATCTTAATTTTAATCAATGTTTCATCAGCCAATTGGGGCATTCTGGGTTGAGCGAGCGGAGCTTAATTGGTCAGTATTATTAAATTGCAGACAAAGATTTTGGATAGCTAGGTTGGTGTGGTAGAGGGCCCAACATCATTTTCTTTCATAGGGCCCAAAATTGCTAGCGGCGCCCCTGGGGTGAGTAAATGATGACAGAATTTTCATTTGTGGGTGAACTATCCCTTTAAGCCTATTCTACCCATCACTGCTACTGGAGTGTGTGTCTGAGGAGTGTGTGTCTGAGGAGTGTGTGTCTGAGGAGTGTGTGTCTGAGGAGTGTGTGTCTGAGGAGTGTGTGTCTGAGGAGTGTGTAAGCCTCACCTTGCCCTGCGGGTCTGTCTTGATCTCCCATCCTCTGGGCAGCTCCAGCTGAGTGTCTGCGAACTTGTTGAGGAAAGTGACGAGGTCGCGGTTGTGTTGATATCGCTCAAAGTTTCGTGCGTCTCTCCGTATTTTCAGAATCATGTGCTTCAGACACGTGCTGTTGGTGAACATCCGATATGCACCCTGAGGGGAGAGAGACAAACAAATCAATACATAGCAGTTATAAAAATATCTTATAAATTAAAGAATGACCTGCCCCATTATTATTTATCCTGCTTTGTTATTTATTAAAGGGTGTCTAATGCTATTTCATGCATTCTGACTTATTGACACTGTTTAAGAGCTGATTCTCAAGATAAACATGGACAGAAAACACAAGTATGATAGAGTATTTCTGTGCCCTATACACTCCTTCAGGATTCAAACAAGTTTGACACACACACACACACACACACACACACATGTTTGTTTTTGTGAAATGTGAGGACATTCCATAGGCGTAATGGTTTTTATACCGTACAAACCGTATTTTCTATCCCCTTACACTGACCCTAAACCTACCCATCACACACACACACACACACACACACACACACACACACACACACACACACACACACACACACACACACACACACACACACACACACACACACACACACACACACACACACACACACACACACACACACACACACACACACACACACACACTGCCCCTACCCCTAAACCTACCCATCACACACACACACACACACACACACACACACACACACACACACACACACACACACACACACACACACACACACTGCCCCTGCCCCTAAACCTAGCCCTCACAGGAGACTGTGCAGTTCACTTTCTGTGAAAAAAAACTTGTTCTGTGATTTATAAGCATTTTGAAAAGTGAGGACATGGGGAACGTCCTCATATTTCACCCTCTTTTTGTAATACCCATGTCATTACACACATTTGTGTCCTGATATTTCACGAAAACATGCCCACACACACACACTCACACACACACACACACACACACACACATCTGCCAGAGCGAGAGCAAGAGCACGTCCATCATTGAGCTTTGTTCGGGTTATGGGAGCCGTCAGCAGCGGTTGTGGTTGTGTTTTTAGACACAAGATCAACAATGTCACTAAAGAAGTGTGTGTGTGTGTGTGTGTGTGTGTGTGTGTGAGGGAAAGATCACCTTGTTCAGCTTCACAAATAACCCAGCGTTAAGGGAACAGTGGATGCAGTTTGTGTTTCCGGAGTTCTGCAAGTGTGTGTGTTTGTTCGCGACATGAGTGTAAACCGCAGACGGTGAGTGTGTGTGTGAGTGTGTGTGTGTGTGTGTGTGAGTGAGTGAGTGTGTGAGTGTGTGAGTGAGTGTGTGAGTGTGTGTGTGTGGGCATGTTTTTGTGAAATATCAGGACACAAATGTGTATAATGACATGGGTATTACACAGGTATTACAAAAAGAGGGTGAAATATGAGGACGTTCCCCATGTCCTCACTTTTCAAAATGCTTATAAATCACAGGATGAGTTTTTTTTCACAGAAAGTGAACTGCACAGTCTCCTGTGAGGGCTAGGTTTAGGGGCAGGGGCAGTGTGTGTGTGTGTGTGTGTGTGTGTGTGTGTGTGTGTGTGTGTGTGTGTGTGTGTGTGTGTGTGTGTGTGTGTGTGTGTGTGTGAGTGTGTGTGTGTGTATGTTTTTGTGAAATATCAGGACACAAATGTGTATAATGACATGGGTATTACAAAAAGAGGGTGAAATATGAGGACGTTCCCCATGTCCTCACTTTTCAAAATGCTTATAAATCACAGAACAAGTTTTTTTTCACAGAAAGTGAACTGCACAGTCTCCTGTGAGGGCTAGGTTTAGGGGCAGGGGCAGTGTGTGTGTGTGTGTGTGTGTGTGTGTGTGTGTGTGTGTGTGTGTGTGTGTGTGTGTGTGTGTGTGTGTGTGTGTGTGTGTGTGTGTGTGTGTGTGTGTGTGTTTGTTCCCGGTCATGAGTGGAAACCGCAGGCGGTGAGTGTGTGTGTGTGTGTGTGAGTGTGTTTGTTCCCGGTCATGAGTGGAAACCGCAGGCGGTGTGTGTGTGTGTGTGTGGGAGTGTGTGTGAGTGTGTGAGTGTGTTTGTTCCCAGTCATGAGTGGAAACCGCAGGCAGTGAGTGTGTGTGTGTTTGTGTGTGTGTGAGTGAGTGTGTGTGTTTGTTCTCGGTCATGAGTGGAAACCGCAGGCAGTGAGTGTGTGTGTGTTTGTGTGTGTGTGAGTGAGTGTGTGTGTTTGTTCCCGGTCATGAGTGGAAACCGCAGGCGGTGAGTGTGTGTGTGTGTGTGTGTGAGTGTGTGTGTTTGTTCCCGGTCATGAGTGGAAACCGCAGGTGGTGAGTGAAACTGATCAAATGTGTGTGTTTTGTAGGCAATCGGCGCGCAAGTGCATATAATGTGAACAACACCAACGTAAAGTGTGTGTGTGTGTGTGTGTGTGTGTGTCTCTTTAGCTCCGCCCACTGCACGCCTCCACGAGCTCGGCTGTTTTCAGAAAGAACCGGTACAGTGTGTCTGTCTTTTATAAATATGATAAACTAAAGACTCTTGGGAGATATGAAGGATCAACACTACAGATACTCAAGACTAACACCAGACTGTGTGTGTGTGTGTGTGTGTGTGAAGGATCAACACTACTCTATAGATACTCAAGACTAACACCAGACTGTGTGTGTGTGTGTGTGTGTGTGTGTGTGTGTGTGTGTGTGTGTGTGTGTGAAAGATCAACACTACTCTATAGATACTCAAGACTAACACCAGACTGTGTGTGTGTGTGTGTGTGTGTGTGTGTGTGTGTGTGAAGGATCAACACTACTCTATAGATACTCAAGACTAACACGAAAATGTGTGTGTGATGACCCTTTAAATAATCTTTTCTTCTGTATTTTGATGTGCATCAGAGTATAAAAAGTGGGGCGTGGACATTTCTATGCATCGCTTGTTGATTGGATGTCAAGATGTGGGCGTGGCATGAGTATGAGCTTGTAGGGGCGGGGTTTATTCACACTAAATGATTGGAAAAGTCCTGCATATGTCATCAGAGAGAAGTCTGTGGTTCTTACTGGAAGGTCCAGTTATGACATTTTGATTAAACATTACAAAAAAGAAAGAAATGCAGAAACGGTTCACTATAAGATCTATAACATGCAATTCGAAAATAAACGGGGAATTTTCACTTCACGACGACTTTAAGAAATGCTATTTTTGAATGAATATCAGGGATCGACATTGCCACGAAAGTTTATCATTTGCACATTTTATTCAATTCAGCAATATTCAACGCAAAACAGAAGTTAATTCTTTACTTAACTGAGATCTCTTTCACGTCTTCTTGCGCTTGAACAGACATATTCACACAGAATTATGTCAAAATGCCCGTATTGGCGAGTATCCTTGTAAACAGTCAGTTATGTGTTAAGTGAATGTAAACAGTTGAGAAAGAAACGCATGTGTATCAGTGTAATGGATCCGTACATTCGCTCTTAAAGTGACAGTGGCCTAATTATCCTGTGTTTTTAATGTTAATTAAACTACAAAAGACACAGAACAATCACTCAATGCTCTTGACTGGACAACTTAATCTATGTTTAATATATATAGTGAAGAATATCCAGTGTTATTTTACATTTGATTACTTAATTCGGTCGTTAAACACTGTTTAATTCATCTGTATCTTTGCTGTATTGTGTGTATTTGTGCTATTGATCATAATTTGATTATTTGTTCTGTCAAATGTCATATTTGGGTTTCAAGAAGCAGAATATTGGCTCAGTCTGCATGTGACAATCATATCAATGCATGATATGGTGTGTTATCAAACCACACACACACTGGGATCGTGATTATTCAATCAATGCCTGGTGTTTATGAGCAGAAACTGAAGCAGAATAAAGAGAGCTCGACAGAAACACACACAGAGATCCGCACAGATCCACTTCTCCCTCCGCACGCTTTATCTCTGACTTGTTAATGTCTGTTATCTGTCTCCTCTTCTGCAGGGGAGCTTATGTGATCAATAAAGAGGGAATCTGCAAATAGTTCAGTCGATATCAGCCTTCAACTAAAGTGCAATGCTTGTGGACAGTGTCAGTTATCAAGAGCTCGACTGATTCCGGGAACTTCCTCACCGTGTCTGGATCAGAGGTGGACAAATTACACACAACTCCATTACTCGAGTGAAAGTAAAAGTACCACTAGTCAAATATTACTCCGTTACAAGTGAAAGTTGTAAAAAACTATTTTTACTTTGGTAAAAGTACAGAAGTACTTGTTTTTAAAAGTACTTAAAGGGTTAGTTCACCCAAAGATGAAAATTCTGTCATTAATTACTCACCCTCATTAATTGGACACCCGTCAGACCTCCGTTCATCAAAAAAAAAAAAAACTTTTAAAGAAGAAAAAAAATCATCCACTGACTTGCAAAGCTGCTACAGAAACGACTTTTGACTTCGAGGACCTTGATAGAAATGTAGTGGAGTAAAAAGTACGACATTTGTCTTTCTAATGTAGTGAAGTTAAAGTAAAAGTTTCCCTAAAAAATAATACTTCAGTAAAGTACAGATACTCAAAAAGTGTACTTAAGTACAGAACTCAAGTAAATGTACTTGGTTACTGTCCACCTCTGGTCTGGATACACTGGAGCAAATAAAGACACGCGTAAACACATTCAACGGAAACCCAGAGAACAGGGAACGCTCTGGGAAAGTTATGAACAAACGCTCTTCAACAATAAACATTCATTCAAAGTTCTGCGGCCTCATTTATAACCGCTGCGTGCAAAACAGGCCCATTTTAACATAAGATGTGATTTAGACAAACTTTACAAGAGAATGTGCGCAGTTGGCCAGTGGAAAACATTGAGAAAAACGTTATATTATTTTAATTTATTTATTCAAGGATAGGCTCCTGAATGATTTGAATTAATGTAATGTGACGGCACATCCGTATCTCATCTTTTCCTCATGTCTTGTACCGTTAAACATGTGTCATGTGGATGAATATGCATATGCAAATGATATGCAGATGAGGATATGCACAGTAAAACTAGGCGTTGTAGCTCCATTTATGGTTATTTCTGTGAGGAGATGCATGTACGCACATCTGGTTCTGGTATAAACTTTCCGTAGATTAATAATAATGCTCTCAAAGCATAAGCACAGAAATGTTATTTATGCATCATTCATGGAACATTTTAGTTGGTTTAATTGTTTTTTAAACATTACTTTTTCCAGAGAGTAACTTTCCATAATTCTTGCACAATGATCAAGTGGAGAAAATGTGTTTTCTAACATAAACAAGAAACGTTTTAGGAACGTTAGCAAAACGCTCTTAGAACATATTTTTGTTAGTTCAATAGTTTGTCAGTTATTAGAACAGGAATGCACAGGGCCGCCACTAAGGGGGGGAAAGTTAGGACGATTCTAAGGGCCCACACACTTTTGGGGCCCCCAGAGATTGGTTTATAAGTAGTAACAGTACTAGTAGTAATGTATTATAAATGTATAATCTACCAAAGATTTACAAATATAAAAAAGATGGCTTATTTCCGGCAAAATCCAGCAAAACGCATGAACTGCTCACGCTCAAATCCCACTCCGACATGAAGTTTCTCTGTACTTTAATTGTTGCAGCCATTAAGGAATTAATTTTATATTTATGTTGAAATATTATAATGTTATTTTTTATGTCCATGTTGTCAATCTGTTTCGATTATGAAAAGTGAACAGCCTGAGATAGGACACATAAGATGCGCAATGCCAGGAGACATTGAGTGGGTCAAACATGATTGTGACCACTTCATTAAAGAGTTAGTTCACCCAAAAATGTAAATTGTGTCATTAATGACTGAGCCTCATGTGGTTGGACACCCGTCAGACCTCCGTTCATCTTCAGACTCAAATGAAGATATTTTAGTGTAAATCTGATGCTCTGAAAGGCCTCCATTGGCTCAATGCACTTTACACTCTCAAGACCCATAAAAGACACTAAAGACTAAAGTTACAAAGTCCATCTCACTACAGCGGCTCTACAATAACTTTATGAATCGGCGAGAATAGTTTTTGTGCGCAAAAAAACCCTAAATAACGACTTATATAGTGATGACGATTTCAAAACACACCATCATGAAGCTTCGAAGCGTTATGAATCAGTGAGTCGATTCAGCAGTTTGGAGCGTTATGAATCAGTGAGTCGATTCAGCAGTTTGGAGCGTTATGAATCAGTGAGTCGATTCAGCGATTTGGAGCGTTATGAATCAGTGAGTCGATTCAGCGGTTTGGAGCGTTATGAATCAGTGAGTGATTCAGCGGTTTGGAGCGTTATGAATCAGTGAGTCGATTCAGCGGTTTGGAGCGTTATGAATCAGTGAGTCGATTCAGTGGTTTGGAGCATTATGAATCAGTGAGTCGATTCAGCGGTTTGGAGCGTTATGAATCAGTGAGTCGATTCAGCAGTTTGGAGCGTTATGAATCAGTGAGTCGATTCAGTGGTTTGGAGCATTATGAATCAGTGAGTCGATTCAGCGGTTTGGAGCGTTATGAATCAGTGAGTCGATTCAGCGGTTTGGATCGCCAAATTTCGAATCATGATTCGACTCACTGATTCATAACGCTTCGAAGCTTCATGATGCCGTGTTTTGAAATCGTCATCACTATATAAGTCGTTATTTAGGGTTTTTTTGCGCACAAAAACTATTCTCGTCTCTTCATAAAGTTATTGTAGAGCCGCTGTAGTGAGATGGACTTTGTAACTTTAGTCTTTAGTGTCTTTTACGGGTCTTGAGAGTGTAAAGTTGAGCCAATGGAGGCCTTTCAGAGCATCAGATTTACACTAAAATATCTTCATTTGTGTCTGAAGATGAACGGAGGTCTGACGGGTGTCAAAAGACATGAGGGTAAGTCATTAATGACAGAATTTAAATTTTTGGGTGAACTAACCCTTTAAGTTTTGTTTTGTAGAAATTGTATCTTAATTTTAATCAATCTTTCATCAGCCAATTGGGGCATTCTGGGTTGAGCAAGCAGAGCTTAAACGGTCAGTATTATTAAATTGCAGACAGATTTGGGATAGCTAGGTTGGTGTGGTAGAGGGCCCAACATCATATTCTTTCATAGGGCCCAAAATTGCTAGCAGCGCCCCTGGGATACACATGCATGAAGCGTCTCATCGTGACTCACGTAGTTGGCGTGGAGGACGGTGAAGAACTCTGGGTGTGTGACGAACTTGACGGCGGGACACTGGAGCAGCAGCGTGACGTTCAGAGCGCCTTCTCTCCGCTGATCTACACACAGGCACAAACATCCACAGTCACCAACACACATTCACAGAGGTGGACGAAGTACACAACTCCATTACTCGAGGGAAAGTAAAAGTACCACTCATCAAATATTACTCCGTTACAAGTGAAAGTTGTAAAAAACTATTTTTACTTAAGTAAAAGTACAGAAGTACTTGTTTTTAAAAGTACTTAAGTATCAAAAGTAAATTTCCTTTTTTATGTCAATGCATTATTTTATTATTGTTGCATTGTTGCATGAATGCACGCTAAAGCCATCATGGTGGTTTAAGCCAGTCAGTGATGCTCCATCTGACATGCTAGCATACGACCACCTTGAACTAATGAAATACTTATGTAAAAGATACAAAGCTTCTTACAAAGCTGCTGTCACTTTAAGACAGAATGCACAAATCCTACACACTGATACACATCCGATATTCCCCCAACTGTTTACATTCACTCAAGACATAATCAACTTTGTTTACGTGAATACTTTCCAAAATTAGAATTTTGCCATTTTGTGTGTATTGGTCTGTTTAAATGCAAAAAAAAACTTTATTTTTAAAGCTCTATTCAGTGCTAGTGCTCTTGCATCTGAGAGGCACAAAAAAACCGGACTGAACTGAGCTCTTTCATCATGCTTTTTCAGATTCATCCACATTCATCAGGTGTATGCCAACTAAACTAATCTTTAATCATTTCAGAAAACTGAAACCTACTTTCTAAGTATGGCCATGGGTGCACACAACTGCACAGAGGAACCATCTTCTTCTATTTTTGCTATAAACTGATTAATGTTGATTAATGTCCACTGACTTGCAAAGCTGCTACAGAAACGACTTTCGACTTCGAGGACCTTGATAGAAATGTAGTGGAGTAAAAAGTACGATATTTATCTTTCAAATGTAGTGAAATTAAAGTAAAAGTTTCCCTAAAAAAATAATACTTCAGTAAAGTACAGATACTCAAAAAGTGTACTTAAGTACAGAACTCAAGTAAATGTACTTCGTTACTGTCCACCTCTGCACATTCATCAACACCGCCTCAGTCCATGGGAGCATTTATCACCATCACCACATCTTTCAAATCAAATGAATTATTATCTCACTCAAACACAAACACCAGCAAAACTCAATTTGCCACTTTGGGAACACTGATTGGGATTTGCTACATTTCTACAGTTCTGAAATATTCTTAAAGATGCAGATAGAGACATTTGAAGATAATAAACACACAATCGCGACGATGTATGGTTTGTCTGTGTTCTTTATACCATGTTGGGTGTATTCATAATAGATTATATTTATAATGCAATGCTATTCGACATATTCGTCAATATGCAGAATATTGTAAAATGATACATTTTCTGTCAGATTTTTTGATCTGAAGCCAAATGAGACCATAGAAGGTTATTTAAAACATCCCACTTGTGATATAAAGTAATTTTGGAGAACAAACATGGTTTTAATCTTTATTGTATTTTGATTGTGTGCTAAGCTAACATGCTAGCTAGCCAATGCACCTGCCACCTGGGCAAATGTGTTATTTTTATTAATAATTTTGAATAGACTGAAAAGAAAAACCAACTGAAATGTTTCTATTGTCAACAACGGCATTTGAGGCACTTTAGAAGGTGAAGTGAGAAGTTTGATCATAAATGAGGTTTGAATAGAACAGTTTGAATAGATAGTCGTCAGTGATTACAATGAAGACAAAATAATAATTTAATAAGAGCCATAACCAGGCCAGAGAGGTGTGAAAGTGTTCTGGGGAGACTGGAGCTGAATGGGCAGTTTGCACCTCAAAACGATAGAGACAATAAACTGAATGGTAGCTCAGAAGAGATGGCAATAAACATCAGTTAACATTTTAGAGAAATCTCAAAATAAAATCATATGACATGATCTTGAAAAACATTTCATAAAATTCAGAGTTTTAGACTTATCATCTTCAGATTTGAAATATAACATGGTCAGACATGTGGCTTCAGCTGTAATGCACTTCTAGATTTCTAAAATGCCAACTTCAATTTTATTTTCATAAAGATATTTCATACAAATATATTTTTTTAATAACGTTACAAAACTTTGAAGCTTATTATAGCTATTTTTGATTATGAAAATAATTATAATTTTGAATTTACAGAAAACTGCCAAGTGTCTGCTTTCAAATGACGCCATACTTATGATTTTAGTGCAAAGGAATCATTAACTGTAACGGTTTTAGTCTGATTATGCCGTTTCTTAGGATTTTTTCAAAAGCAGGGGTGCAGGCTAACAGGTTAAAATACATTGAAAAGAACATTTACATGCAGATGAAATCCTAGAAAGGTGTTAGTCTTAAAATTTCAGTATCATCTATAGGCCTACTAATGGGAAAACTTGCAATGCGAACATGCATCATGTGATATTTACTGCAGTGAATTATAAAGGAAACTTTACATTATGGGCCGTATTTCACTGATCTGAGCTCACGGCGCAGGAGCTCTTAGCTCATGTCTGAATCCAAAGGGTTGGAGAACAGATGAGCAGTGCATTTGATATTTAAACAACGAGGAGCTGGACGTGAACATGAGAACTGCGTCCGGCTGAGGCTAGCATTGTATAATGCTCCTGTTGTTAGTGTTTTTATTTAGCTTATTGTTTTACGATTAACAAAGTGTGTTTGTTGGGTGCTTTGCAAGTTTTGAGGAAGAATGAGCTGATTTGAGACATGAATTAAGTGTTTTAAGGCAGTTTGGATGTGAAATTTGCAGCTGTGTTTTGAAAAAGTGACCTAAGTATTGAGAAATGTGTCCTCGTGATTGTAAATTTACACCAAGTGCAAATAGCATGCCTTGTTGGCAAGTGCCACTCGCACTAGCTCCGCCTAACAATGCCTGTTTGGGCCAAACAAGATAAAAAAAAGACCTGCATATTTCAACATCTTCAGTGGTGCAGTCAGGTTTAGAGATCTTGGTTTTGACGCGATCGACCCCGGTTCGAATCTGCCTTTTGCAGAGCTCACTCTTCTCCCTTTTCCCATCACACATCACATCAGAAAGGCATTTACTTTCAATAAAAATTAAGAAAATGTTCTAAAAGTGGAAATAAAGTGCCTAAAGAAACAATAATAAAAGCATTGATTGGGTCAGTGTAGAGAGGGCTTTTATTGTCCCATCAAGGCGGCATCCATTTAATAATTGTAATAATTTAGGGCTGTCAAAAGATTAATCGCGATTAATCGCATCCAAAATCAAAGTTTGTGTTTACATAATATATGTGTGTGTACTCTGTTAATTATTATTTATATATAAATACACACACATTCATGTATATATTTAAGAAATATTTGCATGTATATACTATATATACATTTATATAATCTATAATATATATAAATATAAATGTTTTATATATAAAAATAATGTTTTTTCTTAAATATATACATGAATGTGTGTGTATTTATATATAAATAATAATTAACAGAGTACACACACATATATTATGTAAACACAAACTTTGATTTTGGATGCGATTAATCGCGATTAATCTTTTGACAGCCCTAATATAAATATAATAATTTACACTGTTATTATCGCATCCTGTTAATGTACAACAATACTGAGGTGCAAATAGTGTGTATCTGTCAAAATAAAGTATAAATTGCATCTAATTATTATTTACACATATTGCAAAGAACTGCTACTTTCATATGGTGTAAATAGAATCTAGTTGCTATTTATAGCCGCTGCCTTGTAAAAAACTGTAAGCTTGTTTTTTTTGTGCAAATGTAAAAAAGAAACTTGTAATGAATGAATGAATGCATCTGAGTTGATGCTTATCTTCAGTCTACTGGTTTCTACAAGCATCTCACCTTCTGGATCAATTATAAATGGAGATTCATACATTTTTAAGTTGAAATTAAAAATCTATGACACATGATCTGTTTCCAAACGCAGCGTCTGAAGAGGCCGACCTGCAGCTTGCGGTGTGGATTCGGTGTCAGCGTCTCCAGCGGAGTTTCTCTCGGGCCCGCGGATGGCCGGCTCGTCTTCAGTGGCCATCGTCCTCTGGATGTTCTGATACCTGCGCACAAAACAACATCAGCGCTCCTGAGGAAAGCATTACCTGAGAACACTGGCTTAAAACAACTCAAGATGCAGACAGAAATGTCGGTTTCACTTTATTTTGATGGTCCCTTTAACACATTCTGTTGACTATAAATAACATTGCACCTACATGTCTACTAATTCTCATTAGAGTGTTAGTAGAGTTTTAGTAGACTGGTAGGGTTAGGGTTAGAATAAGTTGACATGTACTTGCAAAGTTACTTATAGTCAGTAGAATATCTGTTGGAGGACCATCACAATAAAGAGTTAGCAGACATTAAGCAGACAGTCTACTGATAATCTAATGAGAGTTAGTTGACATGTAGTTGCAAATTTACTTATAGTCAACATAATGTTCAAAAGGGACCATCAAAATAAAGTGTTACCGAAATGTCATATCCCTGGTCTCTAGGAGGGAGATGATCTGGCCTTTTCACCGTCTGTTCATTGTCTCTGTCTGCTTACACCTTATCTTATCTATGTATCATCTTTTTATAACTCTTTTAGTTTCATCATTTTATTCTTAACTCTCTTTACATCTGTTGATTATTATTTTTGGTTAGGGCTGTCTGACTGGAAGAGATTGGGAAAGGAGAGCAGTGTGCTTCGCTTCATTCCGCTTGTGAAGAGTGAGGCATAATTATACTACGGGTTAATGGTATAAGAAGTCGCTGATAGCATCGTGACGCGCTAAAGGTAAAACGGTAGCAGACAGTGCAAAGAAAAATTCAGGAGACGTTGCGAACCTGCTCCATCTCTTCCCTCTCAGATAGGGGTAACCCGAATTTAGAGAATCAGGCTGTTAGGGATATATTTATCATCATTTTATTCTTCTTATTTCACTTTAACTGTTTTAATTATCCTTTTTATACATGGTATTTGTATTTCTTATGCATATGTTATCACTATTTTAATTCCTTTTCTATGTAAAGCACTTTGAATTACCATTGTGTATGAAATGTGCTATATAAATAAACTTGCCTTGCTTGTTTTCATTTGAT
This sequence comes from Gobio occitaniae, assembly GCA_033150135.1. Lineage (NCBI taxonomy): Eukaryota > Metazoa > Chordata > Actinopteri > Cypriniformes > Gobionidae > Gobio > Gobio occitaniae. Next base: position 150,446 of record JARQWZ010003192.1, read on the forward strand.
AACTGTAATTCATTTGTTTAATACTGTCTTGAAAACATATCAATCAAAATGAATGGAAGGATAATTTTTTTTGTTGCATATTGTTTAAAGATAACAACACAATCATAGTGTCACAATCACCAGTGAGAGTGCCCGTGATTACCACCTGAGGGCACTCCACCCCTGACTGTCACTCCATCAAGGACTACATCTCCCATAATCCTTTGCCCGGACTCATTAGCACTCAGTGTTTACACCTGTGTCTCATTTCCCTGTCATTCAGTCATTCATTGCGAAGTCTTGTTAGTTGTATCACTGCATTTCTGAGCGTTTCCCTGGTTTCTTGTCTGAAGGCTCTGGGCTGGTGGCAATCTTCTCCAAAGACACAGGCTCGGCGGCCATCTTGTCCGAGGACACAGGCTCAGTGGCAATCTTGTCCGAGGACACTGGCTCGGCGGCCATCTTGTCCGACGACACAGGCTCGGCGGCCATCTTGTCCGAGGACACTGGCTCGGCGGCCATCTTGTCTGAGGACACAGGCTCGGTGGCCATCTTGTCCGAGGACACAGACTCGGTGGCCATCTTGTCCGAGGACACTGGCTCGGCGGCCATCTTGTCCGAGGACACAGACTCGGTGGCCATCTTGTCCGAGGACACAGGCTCAGTGGCAATCTTGTCCGAGGACACTGGCTCGGCGGCCATCTTGTCCGAGGACACTGGCTCGGCGGCCATCTTGTCCGAGGACAAAGGCTCGGCGGCCATCTTGTCCGAGGACACAGGCTTGGCGGCCATCTTGTCCGAGGACACTGGCTCGGCGGCCATCTTGTCCGAGGACACTGGCTCGGCGGCCATCTTGTCCGAGGACACAGACTCTGTGGCCATCTTGTCCGAGGACACAGGCTCGGTGGCCATCTTGTCCGAGGACACAGGCTCGGCGGCCATCTTGTCCGAGGACACTGGCTCGGCGGCCATCTTGTCCGAGGACACAGGCTCGGCGGCCATCTTGTCCGAGGACACAGGCTCGGTGGCCATCTTGTCCGAGGACACAGGCTCGGCGGCCATCTTGTCCGAGGACACAGGCTCGGTGGCCATCTTGTCCGAGGACACTGGCTCGGCGGCCATCTTGTCCGAGGACACAGGCCCGGCGGCCATCTTGTCCGAGGACAAAGGCTCGGCGGCCATCTTGTCCGAGGACAAAGGCTCGGCGGCCATCTTGTCCGAGGACAAAGGCTCGGCAGCCATCTTGTCCAAAAACACAGGCTCGCAAAAATGTTTGGGGGTAGCATCCTCCTCTTTCCCAACTGTTGCTGCGTCCCAATTTCGTATACTATCCGTACTAAATAGTATTCGAAAAAAAAAATTAGTGTGTCCCAAATCGTAGTATGTTGAAAAGAGTATTCCAAAGATTCCCGGATGGTTTACTATTTCCGGTCAGAATTCGAAGTGCAGAACGATGCGCACTCTAACGGCTGATATCGCCCACAACCCATTGCGAGAACTACAAACGCGGATAAAAAGTGTAAAAAAACTACAAACATGACGGTTACGCGAGTCTGCCGGTTAAGTGGAGAGGATTAGATAAAGGGGCTTGAGTGAGCAATTATCAGTATTTAACCTGACGAAAAGATATTTATTCAATGTTAGCCACATTATATTTCACCTGCAGCAGCATTGGGAACTTTTGTAATGATACGTTTGGCCATTAATTTGCAAACACATGAGAGGAGTCTCTACATTAAAGACCCACGAATGGCAGATCAACGTGCGACTACATTTCTCTCCGATATGGTAGGAAATTAAATTGAATGTGGAGGATTTGAACTGTGATGATGATTGACAGGGCAGTTTAAACGGTGACGGGACTCACGTAACTAAGCAACAGAGTCCGTTAAAGATGACGAAGTAGTCCCAAAGCTTGCATACTCTTCTGCTACACACTCAAAAGTATGTACTTTTTCTTAACAAAAAGAGTACATACTTTTAGGACGTAGTATAAGTAGGCGAATTGGGACGCAGCCTGTGTCTTTGGAGAAGATGGCCGCCAGCCCAGAGCCTTCAGCCAAGAAACCAGGTTCAGAAATGCTGTGATACAACTAACAAGACTTCGCAATGAATGACTGAGATCACCAGGCTATTATAGGGTGAAGTGAACAGGGAAATGAGACACAGGTGTAAACAGTGAGTGCTGATGAGTCCGGGCAAAGGATTATGGGAGATGTAGTCCTTGATGGAGTGACAGTCCGGGGTGGAGTGCCCTCAGGTGGTAATCAGGGGCACTCTCATTGGTGATTGTGACACATAGCTTATTTTTACATGAATATTAAAGCTTATGTTTTTTATAAATCTCAAAGATGCATAAAAAAGTTACTTATTAACAACAACGTTCAAAAGTTTGGGGTCGATAATAAAAAAAAAAGCTCACTTCTGCTCACTAAACCTGCATTATTAGATCATAAATCCAGTAAATCAGTTAAATATTTTCACGGACTTCTGTTTTCCTCTCTGTTGCCTTGGTTGCCATGGTTTCCAGGAATGTTTGCATTTGTTGCCATAGTTACTCATTGTTTGATTGATTAGTCCCACCCATAGATATGTATACGTAGATGCCCCAGTCGACCTCTCCAGGCACGTCGACGCGCCGCCATTTTAGAATGGTCAACAAACGTCAACACTTCAGATGCTGTCAATCATCACTTGCATAAAAAACAACAGCCTCTGTAAAGCCCAGCGCGATTTAAATTCCCTAAGAAATTGGATCACCTTTCACAGGTGACAATGTGTTGCTTTGTGTTTTCATATTTGAAATAAATGTATAATAATGTATCATTTTGACTCATAATTTATAATTTCCCCTGTTCTTAAAAATGGTTCAAATTCATGTATGTGATGTTGATAATTTTATGACTTTTTTTAGGATGATTTTTTTTAATTTAAGCTTTCAGATAATACCTATGATGATTACTTAAAACATGGGTTGAATAAATAGGCTATATTGATGTTAATTAAACACATTACTAGCTAATTTATTACTATTTTTTATAATTTATTTACTTTGATGGCTGATTGGTTGATGGTTTATGATTTCTGCAATGAACTTGTTTATAATGAGCTCACTGCATTCATTAAAAGTTGAGCAATGTGTCTGTAGGGTTCTCTGACGGTCAATATTAATGAGATTAAGAAAATGTAAAGATCTTTAACCAATATTTTTTAGAATATGCAGAATTATATTATCATTATTAATGATAAACGAAATCCTAACTCATCTGCTTCAGTCTACTGATGTATAGATATTCATTTCATACATGCTTGTGTATAACTACGATTGCAGACGCACAGGCAACATTCAAATATTCACAAAGCGCGTTCACTACCAGCTTTGACCGTTTCGAAAATGGCGGACGGCTAACATATAGCGGCCCATAGAAACAATCGCTAATGGGGCATCTACGTATACATATCTATGGTCACACCTGTCTCTTGTTGTCCTGTAATATACAGAATATAAAAATCTGCTCAAAATGTTTTAACCATAATAATAATAATAATACACATATGTTTGATTTCATATACATTCATATTTGATGAAATATATCATAAAATATATTATTTATTTGTTACTTAATTATGTAAATATTTTTGAAAGTCTCTTTTGCTTATCTGATCATAACTCCAGTAATCAGTGAAATATTCCTCCAGTGTAGATCAGCTGTACACACACACACACACACACACACACACACACACACACACACACACACACACACACACATGTTTGTTTTTGTGAAATGTGAGGACATTCCATAGGCGTAATGGTTTTTATACCGTACAAACCGTATTTTCTATCCCCTTACACTGACCCTAAACCTACCCATCACACACACACACACACACACACACACACACACACACACACACACACACACACACAGCCCCTGCCCCTAAACCTACCCATCACACACACACACACACACACACACACACACAGCCCCTGCCCCTAAACCTACCCATCACACACACACACGCACGCACGCACGCACGCACGCACGCACGCACGCACGCACGCACACACACACACACACACACACACACACACACACACACACACACACACACACACACACACACACACACACACTGCCCCTGCCCCTAAACCTAACCCTCACACACACACACACACACACACACACACACACACTGCCCCTGCCCCTAAACCTACCCATCACACACACACACACACACACACACACACACACTGCCCCTGCCCCTAAACCTACCCATCACACACACACACACACACACACAAACACAAACACACACACACACTCACGCAGGTACGCACACACACACACACACACACACACACACACACACAGCCCCTGCCCCTAAACCTACCCATCACACACACACACACACACACACACACACTGCCCCTGCCCCTAAACCTACCCATCACACACACACGCACACACACACACACACACACACACACATACACACACACACACACACACACACACACACACACACACACACACACACACACACACACACACACACACACTGCCCCTGCCCCTAAACCTACCCATCACACACACACGCACACACACACACACACACACACTGCCCCTGCCCCTAAACCTACCCATCACACACACACACACACACACACACACACACACACTGCCCCTGCCCCTAAACCTACCCATCACACACACACACACACACACACTGCCCCTGCCCCTAAACCTACCCATCACACACACACGCACACACACACCCAGATCCCTAAGCCCAGATCTTGTCTTCTGTTTCCTGCTGTAGTTTGGTGTGTCCTCCAGGGGGCAGCGTCTCCTCAGATATGCTCTGAGACGGAGCTGTTGTTGCTCCATTCTTTCTAATCCAGTCAATTCACTGGCATTACAGCACAATATTTAGGACATATTCCCCCAGCAGACGCCATCTTTATTACTGATTAATGTGCAATTATGGACTGATGAGAGCACACTCATCACATGCCAGGATAATCCAGTGAATGAGAGTAAGGATGACCTCTGACCTCCGGTTGAGCTGCTCCATCTGGTGAGTGGAGCCGGATCTCGGGATGCCGGAGCGTTTGGCCGCATGGATCGGCCTCTGCCATGTGGTGGTGCGGTTCACATGATCCACGTAGAAAACACGGCCATGACTGTCGATCCTCGCCTCCCAGTCTGTGCCGGCCATAAACACACATATCAGCTTACACATAAGAACATAAACACACAGAGTCCGAGTGCAGGACATTAAAGCGTTAGTTCACCCAAAAATGTAAATTGTGTCATTAATGACTGAGCCTCATGTGGTTGGACACCCGTCAGACCTCCGTTCATCTTCAGACACAAATGAAGATATTTTAGTGTAAAGCTGATGCTCTGAAAGGCCTCCATTGGCTCAATGCACTTTACACTCTCAAGACCCTTAAAAGACACTAAAGACGTCGATACAAAGTCCATCTCACTACAGCGGCTCTACAATAACTTTATGAAGACGAGAATAGTTTCTGTGCGCAAAAAAACCCTAAATAACGACTTATATAGTGATGACGATTTCAAAACACGCCTCATGAAGCTTCGAAGCGTTATGAATCAGTGAGTCGAATCAGCGGTTTGGAGCATTATGAATCAGTGAGTCGATTCAGCGGTTTGGAGTGTTATGAATCAGTGAGTCGATTCAGCGGTTTGGAGCGTTATGAATCAGTGAGTCGATTCAGCGGTTTAGAGCGTTATGAATCAGTGAGTCGATTCAGCGGTTTGGAGCGTTATGAATCAGTGAGTCGATTCAGCGGTTTGGAGCGTTATGAATCAGTGAGTTGATTCAGCGGTTTGGAGCGTTATGAATCAGTGAGTCGATTCAGCGGTTCAGAGCGTTATGAATCAGTGAGTCGATTCAGCGGTTTGGAGCATTATGAATCAGTGAGTCGATTCAGCGTTTTGGAGCGTTATGAATCAGTGAGTCGATTCAGCGGTTTGGAGCGTTATGAATCAGTGAGTCGATTCAGCAGTTTGGAGCATTATGAATCAGTGAGTCGATTCAACGGTTTGGAGCGTTATGAATCAGTGAGTCGATTCAGCAGTTTGGAGCGTTATGAATCAGTGAGTCGATTCAGCGGTTTGGAGCGTTATGAATCAGTGAGTCGATTCAGCGGTTCAGAGCGTTATGAATCAGTGAGTTGATTCAGTGGTTTGGAGCGTTATGAATCAGTGAGTCGATTCAGCGGTTTGGAGCATTATGAATCAGTGAGTCGATTCAGCGGTTTGGAGCGTTATGAATCAGTGAGTCGATTCAGCGGTTTGGAGCGTTATGAATCAGTGAGTCGATTCAGCAGTTTGGAGCATTATGAATCAGTGAGTCGATTCAACGGTTTGGAGCGTTATGAATCAGTGAGTCGATTCAGCGGTTTGGAGCGTTATGAATCAGTGAGTCGATTCAGCGGTTTGGAGCATTATGAATCAGTGAGTCGATTCAGCAGTTTGGAGCATTATGAATCAGTGAGTCGATTCAACGGTTTGGAGCGTTATGAATCAGTGAGTCGATTCAGCAGTTTGGAGCATTATGAATCAGTGAGTCGATTCAACGGTTTGGAGCGTTATGAATCAGTGAGTCGATTCAGCGGTTTGGAGCGTTATGAATCAGTGAGTCGATTCAGCAGTTTGGAGCATTATGAATCAGTGAGTCGATTCAACGGTTTGGAGCGTTATGAATCAGTGAGTCGATTCAGCGGTTTGGAGCATTATGAATCAGTGAGTCGATTCAGCGGTTTGGAGCGTTATGAATCAGTGAGTCGATTCAGCGGTTTGGAGCGTTATGAATCAGTGAGTCGATTCAGCAGTTTGGAGCATTATGAATCAGTGAGTCGATTCAGCAGTTTGGAGCGTTATGAATCAGTGAGTCGATTCAACGGTTTGGAGCGTTATGAATCAGTGAGTTGATTCAGCAGTTTGGAGCGTTATGAATCAGTGAGTCGATTCAGCAGTTTGGAGCGTTATGAATCAGTGAGTCGATTCAGCGGTTTGGAGCATTATGAATCAGTGAGTCGA
>JARQWZ010003192.1:162500-175174 GCA_033150135.1 Gobio occitaniae
TTGTACAATTTCATGCTCCCAACTTTGTGGGACCAGTTTGGGGACGGCCCCTTCCTGTCCCAGCATGCACCAGTGCTCAAAGCGTCTCCATAAAGACATGATGAGGAGTTTGGTGTGGAGGAACTGGAGTCCTGACCTCAACCCGATAGAACAGCTTTGGGATGAATTAGAGCGGAGACTGAGAGCCAGGCCTTCTCGTCCAACATCACAAATGAAGAATCCCCATAAACACACTCCTAAACCTTGAGGAAAGAAGAGCTGGAGCTGTTAGAGCTGCAACTCCATATTAAACCCTATGCGTGAAGAATGGGATGGCGTTAAAGCTCATGTGCATGTAAAGGCAGGCGTGTAAACTTTTGGTAATATAGTGTATGTATATCCAACTCTTCTGAAAGTTTCAGTAGAAGGCGAGAATGATCAATATCAATGATAAGATGTATTGATGAAGATGATGGGAGTGAGCATTCAGAAACACACACACACACACACACACACACACACACACACACACACACACACACACACACACACACACACACACACACACACACACACACACACACACACACACACACACACACACACACACACACACTGAAGGTAGCAGGTTAATGGCATAAGCGAGGGAAAGGTATGACTCAGGAAAGCTTACTTGGTGGTAATGGTTCATCCACACTTGGGTAATGGTGGGGATCAGACCGCAAAGCAGGAAGCTGAGTGAGTGCATGATGACCGCATTGCAAATGACAACTGCCTACAACAAAATCACAATACAGGCCCATGACTTATGACAATCTGCATATGCCATAAATCAGCGGTTCTCAACTGGTAGGGTGAGAGTATGTATATATGTATACTGTATATATATATATATATATATATATATATATATATATATATATATATATATATATATATATATATATATATATATATATATATATATATATATATATATATATATATATATATATATAAATTAAATTACAATATACAATATAAAAAATACAAAAATATTGTATTTTAATAAATTAATATTTATGTATTTTTTGAAAAGCTTAATACATATTTCTGTGCTCTGTGTTTACCCTTAAAGGGTTAGTTCACCCAAAAATGTAAATTCTGTCATTAATGACTGAGCCTCATGTGGTTGGACACCCGTCAGACCTCCGTTCATCTTCAGACACAAATGAAGATATTTTAGTGTAAATCTGATGCTCTGAAAGGCCTCCATTGGCTCAACTTTACACTCTCAAGACCCTTAAAAGACACTAAAGACTAAAGTTACAAAGTCCATCTCACTACAGCGGCTCTACAATAACTTTATGAAGAGGCGAGAATAGTTTTTGTGCGCAAAAAAACCCTAAATAACGACTTATATAGTGATGACGATTTCAAAACACGGCCTCATGAAGCTTTGGAGCGTTATGAATCAGTGAGTCGATTCAGCGGTTCGGAGCGTTATGAATCAGTGAGTCGATTCAGCGGTTTGGAGCGTTATGAATCAGTGAGTCGATTCAGCGGTTTGGAGCGTTATGAATCAGTGAGTCGATTCAGCAGTTTGGAGCGTTATGAATCAGTGAGTCGATTCAGCAGTTTGGAGCGTTATGAATCAGTGAGTCGATTCAGCAGTTTGGATCGCCAAATTTCAGCAGTTTGGCGGATTGACACGCGATCCGAATCATGATTCGACTCACTGATTCATAACGCTTCGAAGCTTCATGATGCCTTGTTTTAAAATCGGTCATCTCTATATAAGTCGTTATTTCGGGGTTTTTTGCGCACAAAAACTATTCTCGTCTTCATAAAGTTATTGTAGAGCCGCTGTAGTGAGATGGACTTTGTAACTTTAGTCTTTAGTGTCTTTTAAGGGTCTTGAGAGTGTAAAGTGCATTGAGCCAATGGAGGCCTTTCAGAGCATCAGATTTACACTAAAATATCTTCATTTGTGTCTGAAGATGAACGGAGGTCTGACGGGTGTCCAACCACATGAGGCTCAGTCATTAATGACAGAATTTACATTTTTGGGTGAACTAAAGCTTTAATGTCTAATGTAAAATCAATATAAAGTTGAGAACCACTGCCATGAATAATATATAGGTTGAATTCAGGACCAAAATGGTCAAAAAGTGGCACAATTGACCTGAATTAACCCTATATATAATATCTTGAAAACAAATTAATAGAGATGTCATGGACAAATTAGCCTTTCTGGTGTCCATTAATGGTGTCAATGGAGGTGAAGGACTAATTATGGGCTGATTATCGGTTTCAGCAGTAATTAGCCAAACTCATCACTGGGCAAGCCTTTTCACAGAGCAAGCAGCACTAACAATTATACGTGTGTATTTTTCATCAGGTGCATTTTCAACATTACTTTCTTGTATCGTTGATCAAACTGTCAACGAGATGTTTTAGCACAATATTAGATTAACCTTCCAAAATAGCAGTTCTATTTTCGCTATCTAGAATTATATTGTTGTTCAATTAAACATTCAACACAATGTGATAACATTCTACTGTCTGAACATAACTTAAAGGTGCAATAGGTGATCTGGCAAATGCTAACTTTAGCCTGCTAGCATTGATAGCATACGATCCCACCCTCCCTGCATAATCGCTGTCCAAAGACACGCCTCCTCCAAAACACATGAACGCGCACAGACCAGAAGCGAGACGATAATTACATTATGTGTCATTCACCGGTGAGAAAACCTTAACCTTATTAACGAATGTAAACAACTTTTTGCCTGCCATTCACAGCGTACATGAACGCACTGATGACGTATGATGTGTTAAAAGTGTAGTGAAATGTAGTGTCCCCAACTGAGCAAGCCAAGCCAGAGGCAACAGTGGCAAGGAAACCCAAACCCCATCAGGAGCAGAATAGAGAAAAATAAACGTTGGGAGAAACCAGGCTCAGTCGGGGGGGCAGTTCTCCTCTGGCCAATTAACAAACAGCGTATGATTATTATTCTGGCAACTTTACAGGTCAGAGGTCATAATAGATCGGAATATCCAAAAGATCAGAGGCAGAGGCTGGTCCCAGCATGCAAAACATGCCTTATGCTGGGACCAGCAATGCTGGACTTTTCAGCAGGGACATCCAAGAGTTTAGCAAGACTTTTCATTAGGGTTGGGTATCGTTTGTTTTTTTTTCGATTCCGGTGCCAAACCGATACTTTTAAAACGGTTCCGGTGCCTAAACGGTGCCTGCACCGATACTTTAAAAAAAAAAAAAGGCCACAAAACGAGGTGAATGACATTAAATGGCTTTTTATTTATTTATTTTTTATTTAAATGGAACCATTTATTAAAAGTTTAATGTATACTTAAATGTATGAATATAAATAAATACAAAACACAATTTACTTATTTACAAATTATAATTTACTTATTTACAAATTCACAGTAAAACCTAAGCCACCTAACCCAACTACAACAAGCCTAATATAACTCTAAATTACACTTACAGTAATAACAGCAGTCGTCTGTATTCTTGGTATGCTACTAACCAGCTTCAAACTTCAGCTTTATTTTGAAATATGATCATATTCTCCGGCTAAATATTTTAGAACGCATCGCCTTAATGTTTCCATGGCGACGCATCATGTTTCTCACATGACCCACAGCAGCCGCAATAGCGCTGACAGCTCAGCTGTATCGGGTTTATTTCGCTTTTTCTTTTTATTCAAAATATTCACAAACTTCTTGACTGTGTCACGAACTATCTGATGTTCAAATGTGTGAGTGAATGTGTGTTAGTTGATCTATAAAGCGCAATGGGCGGCGCCATGTTAGTTTGCGCCTCAGAATCGGATCTGTCGGATTTACAACACTTGAGTTCATTCTCGTCTTACGAAATACATGAAAGTAAGTGACCAGTGAACTGGAAGAAGAATAGAGTAAACGATATAGTTACTATATAATGTGCATGTATCTGATGTGAATAAAACACGTAACGTTAGTCAAATTATAACCGTCTGAAAGGATTGTCATTGCCGCTTTCATAGACATCAGTGTGTGTTTTTTGCTAGTAGCCAACTTATGAGCATTTAAATGTCTGAAACCTGAAATAAACATGATGTGGTTGAAAACACTGAATAGTTGTCATGAGATGTGGTTGAAAACACTGAATAGTTGTCATGAGATGTGGTTGAAAACACTGAATAGTTGTCATGAGATGTGCTTGAAAACACTGAATAGTTGTCATGAGATGTGGTTGAAAACACTGAATAGTTGTCATGAGATGTGCTTGAAAACACTGAATAGTTGTCATGAGATGTGGTTGAAAATACTGAATAGTTGTCATGAGTTTTGATGTGACCAGTGCTGAGCGTCTGTCTCTGGCTCAGCCGAAGCACGCGAAAGCACGTTTGAATTTTGGCACCGAAATGAGGAACCGAAATCTGCGTTCTGATTCGGTCCGGTACATACCGGTTATATAAGTACCGGTGCCATATTGGAACCGGATTTCGGTACCCAACCCTACTTTTCATCAATGCATAATTTAGACAAGGCTCCTCACCTGATGGCCTAACACTGGGCCCAGCAACTGGTGACACCTCCACCGCCCCTTCCCTATGGGGACTTTCCTCTGACGACGACTCCCTCCACTGAACCATCCCATCTCCTGGCTCCCTTATCTCTGGACTCTGCATCGAGTCTGAGACGGATTCAAACGCACTGTTCTCTTCCTCCTCTTCCTCCTGCGAGGAGAAAACCGTGCTCTCCGACAGACGAGTGCTGTCAACCGAAGAGAGGCGGGTGTGGCTGCAGAGGTGGTTGCGACCCTCATAACCCGAGTTACTGTAACAGGAAGTGCTGTAACAGGACGTGCTGTAACATGAAGTGCTGTAGCAGGAGTTGTCGCACAGCTCACACTCACTCACTCGAGGTTCCCTTCTGCCTCCTTCCCCATCCTCGCTGTCCGGCCGGAGGCTGTGAGGTGAGGGTCTTTCACCCTCCAGAAGTTGGTTGAGTTCGGACAAGCGTTCGATGGAGAGGCTGCGTGGTAGAGTACGCCTGCAACAGGGTCTAGGACACTCGGGCACGATGGATGGAGACTGAGCTTCAGACACCTCATCCTCATCTTTGTCCTCTTGGGGTTTGACAGTGATTTCCTCAGAGGATTCTGGTTCAAGAACCTCGTCTTCGTCTTGGCTGTCATGGTGGCACTGAGCTGACGGCATACTGTGCAGCAAATGATGAATGCGGATGTAGTGAGACCGTGGCGTCTCAGGTTCTTCACAGGCCGAGGCGATGACGGTCTCTAATTCGGACACAGGAAGCGAACAGGGTCGGCTCTTGCGCTTCAAGGCACCCCGCATCCTTGGGGAACAGGGTTCTTCCTCATTCCCATCTCCTTCCACCCTCAGGTCAACATGCTCTGAGCCTCCCTCAATCTCTACATGCTCTCCAGTTGGTTCTGTTTCATCTCCACCTGTGTCTTGAGCATCATGGCTCTCCAGAACCTCCAAAGGAGTCTCAGCCACGGTTTCCTCCTGCATATCTATTTTCCCAGGGTCTTGCTCCGCAGTTTCTCCTTGAGTGGCATCACTCAATAGTGTCTCTCCTTGAGCTGTTACAAGCTCATCTGATCCATCAGCTTCCGGTTGGGGATCATCTAGAGAGGTAAGCAGCACAGCATCTTGGGTCTCTACGTCTGGAGGACAATCGGCAGGCGGCTCCAGGGGGTCAGGTCCCAAATTCAATGCATCCTCCATAGGCTGATCAGAAGCAGGTGGTGGGTCCTCGTTTGGCTCCAGCTCAGCCTCCGGGTCGGGTACCACATCAAAGACTGGCATTGCATTGAGAGACACTTCCTCATCATCTATCAAGGAGAACAAATAAATCTGTCAGTGTGGTTGAACAGACTAGGGATCGACCGATATGGATTTTTTAGTGCCGATGCCGATTTTTTTTCATCAGCCTTAGTCGATGCCGATACGGGCTGCCGATTTTCTTGAGCCGATATTTGGAGCCGATACTGCTTTTGCTCCCTCAATTTACATCATAAAAATGACACAATGATCAGGATGACAACAATTTAAAATTTACAATTTAAAAAAGGAACATTTATTGAACTAAAAAAAACAATATTTAACAAATAGTAAAAACAGGTGAGGTAGAACAAGAAGAAAAAAAAGAGTTCAGTGGTGAAAATAAATTCTGAAAATAAATATTTAAGCATAAATAAAATAATTACACTATTGCACACATTATCAACAAGCAAAACTCCTAAATGTGCAATTTTTGCAAAAAAAAATTCTGACAAAGAAGGGATCGCTCATCCAAAAATTAAAATCTGTTATTTATTTATGTTGTTCCAAACCCAAATTATTTTCTTCTTTCGTGGAGCACAAAATAAGACATTCTGAAGAATATTCATGCAACTCTTTCCCAATACCAGTGATTGGTGAGGGAGTGACCAGTGTCAGCAAATAACTCCAAAGATGGTCCAGTCCAGTCCAGTCCAAGTCAAGGTCAAGTCAAGGTCAAGCCCAGTCCAGTCCAGTCCAGTCCAGTCCAGTCCAGTCCAAGTCAAGGTCAGATCAGGTCAGGTCACCAGTCCAGTCCAGTCCAAGACCAAGTCAAGACCAAGTCAAGTCCAAGTCAAGTCAAGTCAAGTCAAGTCAAGTCAAGTCAAGTCAAGTCAAGGTCAAGTCACCAGTCCAGTCCAAGTCCAAGTCAAGTCCAAGTTAAGTCCAAGTCAAGTCAACTCAGGTCAGGTCAAGTCAAGTCAAGTCAAGTCAAGTCACCAGTCCAGTCCAGTCCAGTCCAGTCCAGTCCAGTCCAAATCCAAAGTCCAAGTCCAAGTCCAAGTCCAAGTCCAAGTCAAGTCAAGTCAAGTCAAGTCAAGTCAAGTCCAAGTTAAGTCTAAGTCAAGTCAAGGTCAGGTCAGGTCAGGTCAGGTCCAGTCCAGTCCAGTCCAGTCCAGTCCAGTCCAGTCCAAGACCAAGTCAAGTCCAAGTTAAGTCCAAGTCAAGTCAAGTCAAGGTCAAGTCACCAGTCCAAGTCCAGTCCAGTCCAGTCCAGTCCAGTCCAGTCCAGTCCAGTCCAAATCCAAGTCAAGTCAAGGTCAGGTCAAGTCACCAGTCCAAGTCCAAGTCCAAGTCCAAGTCCAAATCAAGTCCAAGTTAAGTCCAAGTCAAGGTCAGGTCAGGTCAGGTCAGGTCAGGTCAGGTCAATTCAAGTCAGGTCAAGTCAAGTCAAGTCAAGTCAGGTCAGGTCAGGTCAGGTCAGGTCAGGTCAGGTCAGGTCAAGTCCAGTCCAGTCCAGTCCAGTCCAGTCCAGTCCAGTCCAGTCCAAGTCCAGTCCAGTCCAGTCCAGTCCAGTCCAAATCCAAGTCAAGTCCAAGTTAAGTCCCAGTCAAGTCAAGTCAAGTCCAGTCCAGTCAAAGTCCAGTCCAGTCCAAGTCCAAGTCCAAGTCCAAGTCCAAGTCAAGTCCAAGTTAAGTCCAAGTCTAGTCAAGTCAAGGTCAGGTCAGGTCAGGTCAGGTCAGGTCAGGTCAAGTCAACAGTCCAGTCCAGTCCAGTCCAAGACCAAGTCAAGTCAAGTCCAAGCCAAGTCAAGTCAAGTCAAGTCAAGTCAAGTCAAGTCAAGTCAAGTCAAGGTCAAGTCACCAGTCCAGTCCAAGTCAAGTCCAAGTCAAGGTCAGGTCAAGGTCAGGTCAGGTCAGGTCAAGTCAAGTCAAGTCAAGTCAAGTCAAGTCAAGTCAAGGTCAAGTCACCAGTCCAGTCCAAGTCCAAGTCAAGTCCAAGTCAAGGTCAGGTCAAGGTCAAGGTCAGGTCAGGTCAGGTCAGGTCAAGTCAAGTCAAGTCAAGGTCAGGTCAGGTCAGGTCAGGTCAGGTCAGGTCAAGTGAAGTCAAGTGAAGTCAAGTGAAGTCAAGTGAAGTGAAGTCAAGTGAAGTCAAGTGAAGTCAAGTGAAGTCAAGTCAAGGTCAGGTCAGGTCAGGTCAGGTCAGGTCAGGTCAGGTCAGGTCAAGTCAAGTCACCAGTACAGTCCAAGTCCAAGTCCAAGTCAAGTCCAAGTCAAGTCAAGTCAAGTCAAGTCAAGTCAAGTCAAGTCAAGTCAAGTCAAGTCAAGTCAATACAAGTCAAGGTCAGGTCAAGTCAAGTCAAGTCACCAGTACAGTCCAAGTCCAAGTCAAGTCAAGTCAAGTCAAGTCAAGTCAAGTCAAGTCACCAGTACAGTCCAAGTCCAAGTCAAGTCAAGTCAAGTCACCAGTACAGTCCCAGTCCAAGTCAAGTCAAGTCAAGTCAAGTCAAGTCAAGTCAAGTCAAGTCACCAGTCCAGTCCAAGTCCAAGTCAAGTCAAGTCAAGTCAAGTCAAGTCAAGGTCAGGTCAGGTCAGGTCAGGTCAGGTCAGGTCAAGTCACCAGTACAGTCCAAGTCCAAGTCAAGGCCAGGTCAAGTCACCAGTCCAGTCCAGTCCAGTCCAGTCCAGTCCAGTCCAAGTCAAGGCCAGGTCAAGTCACCAGTCCAGTCCAGTCCAAGTCCAAGTCAAGGTCAGGTCAGGTCAGGTCAGGTCAGGTCAGGTCAGGTCAAGTCACCAGTACAGTCCAAGTCCAAGTCAAGGTCAGGTCAGGTCAGGTCAAGTCACCAGTCCAAGTCCAAATCAAGTCCAAGTCAAGTCAAGGTCAGGTCAGGTCAGGTCAGGTCAGGTCAGGTCAGGTCAGGTCAGGTCAAGTCACCAGTACAGTCCAAGTCCAAGTCAAGGCCAGGTCAGGTCAGGTCAGGTCAGGTCAGGTCAGGTCAGGTCAAGTCACCAGTCCAGTCCAAGTCCAAGTCCAAGTCCAAGTCAAGGTCAGGTCAGGTCAGGTCAGGTCAGGTCAGGTCAAGTCACCAGTACAGTCCAAGTCCAAGTCAAGGTCAGGTCAGGTCAAGTCACCAGTCCAAGTCCAAGTCCAAATCAAGTCCAAGTCAAGTCAAGTCAAGTCAAGTCAAGGTCAGGTTAGGTCCAGTCCAGTCCAGTCCAGTCCAGTCCAGTCCAGTCAAGAACTGACAAAATGTAAAATGTGTACTTTGAATGCAATGTAAGTCGCTTTGGATAAAAGCATCTGCCAAATGCATAAATGTAAATGTAAATGTAAAGTCAAAGTTAAGTCCAAGTCAGATTTCTGATTGCTCACTTTGGATTATTGGCAATAAAACTGCACTTGGGTTCATCTACACTCGCCTCCAGTGGATCTCTGTTACAGAGGGCGATTAAATGATGACAGCTTTTATTGTTGACTAAACAACTCCTTTGGGTAACGGTTGCAATAATTTTGGAAATATTAAGCATTTTAAATGACTGAGCAGAGTTGCAAAGCACCTGCCGTCTTAACAAAGAGTGTGCTTATTTAAACAATTATTTAACAAATACATAAACAAATGATCCCAGGATTTGTATGTTGTTAGTGAGAAAGCAGATGCAGTGTAAACACCCTGCAGACCTGGATGAATTGATGAGGTTATCTCAAAACGAAACTGCAACTGGCCGCTGACGTGATCTGTTGGAAGCCGGCGGCCTAAAGTGTAACTCACCACACGGTCCCTGTTCACACACAGACAAGAGAGACAGGGATGATTGACATTTCATAATCTCAAATCGATAAATAAATCGACAGGCACACCAAAAACATGCATTGTCTTTTAAATTGAAGTACCTACTTGTAAACATAAACATATCTTTAGGTCTATGAAAACTGGAAAACATGCACCAAATCACCAAATGGACCAGTCATTTGAGAAGCAAGTCAACAATTAGAGCGTAATCTTGAGGATTGAGGCTCAGTGGGATCAAGCGTATGGTAAATGAGAAGTTAGTAGAGATTTACCCGATTGCATGTTTCTCCAGCAGCCTCTGGACCGGCACCACCAGCTTCCCCAGGAAGCGTTTGATGATGGGTCTGCTCTTGGCAAATTTATCCTTTACCTCAATCTCCAAAACGTCCGTCGGCAGGGACACAAAGTTAAACCGCTGTGAATGCAAAATCAAATAAGACTGCTCAGTTGTAAACCCACAGATTGTTGTCGAGTTCCTTCTCTTTGATTGACATTCTGTTTCATGAATTACCTCGAGGATTATTATCCTCCATTTCATCCTCGAGGGAATCTGATGTTCAGAACACACGGACTAGAAATATGCATTTCTGACCTTCTCAAATGGCTAATCATTTATTAGATTTAGGACAATTATTTATTAAGGGAAATTCATGAATATTTTTTTATGTTTTTTTTGTGTGTTTTTTTTACATAACTTGTAAAAAAATATTAAATTCATAGTAAAAAAATAAATAAAAAATACAATTAAATAAAAGGTAATAAAAATAATAAATACATTTAAATTAAATATATAAAAATAAAAGAATAAATATAAATAAATAAATATTTATTCCATATTCATTTTATATAAATAATTAATTATTATTTTATAGTATTTATTTAAATTAATAAACACATGTATTTATTTAAATAAATAAATAAATGTTTATTTCATTAATTTAATAAATTAATATTTATTTATGATTTTTGTTTTACATAACTTACAAAATATTTTTTATTCATGCTTTAAAATAAATAAAAAATATAAATAAATAAAATAAAAATAAATAAATAATAAAATATTAAATAAATAAAAATAAATAATATTTATTTATATAAATAAATAATTATTTAATTATATATTTTTTATTTAAATTAATAAATACATATGTATTTATTTAAATATTTATTTATTTGTTTATTTATTTAATTCATTTAATAATTTTTTAAAAATATTGTTTTACATGTAATAACATTTTTTATTAATAATTACATTTGTAGTTTAAAACAAAAAAAATAAAAAAAAATACATTTAAATAAAAAAAAGAATAAATGTAAATAAATAAATATTTATTCCATATTCATTTTATATAAATAAATACATTATTTTTTTATATTATTTTATTTAAATGAATAAATACATATTTATTTATTTAAATAAATATTTTTTATTTCATTAATTTAATAAATTAATATTTATTTATGATTTTTGTTTTACATAACTTACAATTTTTTTATTCATACTTTAAAATTAATAAAATAAAAATAAAATAAAAATAAAATAAAAATAAACTATAAAATAAATTAAAATACAAAATAAATATTTATTTCATATTTATTTATTTATTTATTTATGTATTTATTTATTTATATAAATAAATAATTATTTAATTATATATTTTGTATTTAAATGAATAAATACATATTTATTTTTTATTTTAATTTATTTTATATTTTATTATTTATTATATTTTATGTTTATTTTTTATTTATTTATATTTAATTTTATTTATTTTAAAGTATGAATACACATTTTTTTGTAAGTTATGTAAACCAAAAATCAAATAAATATTAATGTATTAAATTATAAAATTATATATTTTTTATTTAAATGAATAAATACATATTTATTTATTTAAATAAATATTTATTTATTTATTTATTTATTTATTTATTTATTTATTTATTTATTTATTTATTTATTTATTTATTTATTTATTTATTTATTTATTTATTTATTTATTTATTTATTTAATACATTAATATTATTTTTTTGTTTTTGTTTTATTTTTTTCATGTAAAAAAATTGTATCTAAAATATAATTAATAATTACATTTGTAGTTTTAAATAATAAAATAAAAATAATAAATACATTTAAATAAAAATAAAAATAAATTCATATGAAAGAAGGAAGGAAGGAGTGAATGAATGAATGAATGAATGAATGAATGAATGAATGAATGAATGAATGAATGAATAATGAGAATATAAGTCTGTAAGGGATGTATATTGAGGGATGGCTGCAGTCTGACGGGTCAGTGAAAGCACAGGACTGGACTGGACTGGACTGGACTGGACTGGACTGGACCATTAACCACGGCATCATGATTCCTCATCAAGGAGACACTCGGGACTCTTTAGGCCAGCGGTTCAATCAGCGCCACACAAACTCAGCAGCTTCTGCAATCACAATGACATTACGCCAATGCCCCGCCCGCCCTCACGACAAAACACACGCCATCCTACACACACACACACACACCGCATTATCAACACCAGTGAGCGGAAGATAACACACACAAGCAGAGGAGGACTGATGAGGTTTAACACACACCAGCCATCACCTTCAGAGAGAGGGATACAGATCCACACACACTCATTCTGGGATGTAAAGAGTAAACATGTGTGTGATCTTTAGTGAAGGAGATCCAGTGTGTCTGAGACACGGTCAGCAGAAATATATCAGTGGAGAGGACAGAACATGGCCAATCCAAAATAATCCCATTCACCATCAGCACAAGATTCACATTCACTCTAATCCTCATCATTCCCATCAGGATCAGACCTGCTGCATCACCAAATGATATGATCAAGCAAACATATGCATTCATACTAGCAAATTCTACTCATCATATGCCAATTTCTGACCTGCAGTTATTAATCTGGACAAAACTGGGTGGTATATGGCATATTCATGATGTTTGCAATGATTTTGAATTAGAAAACATCAATATTTCCAAATTCCTGACCTTCTCAAATGAAATTCATGATTATATATATATATATATTTTTTTTTTTTTTTTTTTTTTTAAATATATATTTAGGAAAATTTTATTTTTTATGGGATTAAATTCCTGCCAAA
>JARQWZ010003193.1:0-95000 GCA_033150135.1 Gobio occitaniae
AACCGATGTGATTAAATTCATGTTCATCCTTTTAGGATACAACGAACATTTCGCAATTCCGAGTTTGTCTCAATTTACTTTTTCTCACAATTATAAATTAATATCTCGCAATTCTAACTGTTTTTTTTCTCATGATTCAGACTTTTTTCTTACAGTTGTGAGTTTAGATCTCGCAATTTTGACTTTTTTCCCGCAATTCCGACTTTCTCACAATTCTGAATAAATATTTTCGAAATTCCAAGTTTATGTCGCAATTGACTTTTTTCTCACATTTCTAAATTAATATCTCGCAATTCTGAATTTTCACGTCTGAACTGCTGCTTTACGTACAACAACCGATGTGATTAAATTCATGTTCATCCGTTTCAGATAACACAAACATTTCACTTTGAAAGCGTTGCAAAACGTGCAATACGCAACGTCATATTTCGCTGAGATGCTTTTCCAGTGAACCAGGGTTGCATTTAGAAGTAGTGAATCTGCTTTTGAGATGTACGAACACTTAGAATAGCATGCAATGTTTTGTGATGGACAAGGTTTAAATAAGGTAACCGTGCTTCACACGGCTCAGAGAAAGAGCCGCCGTATGAGAGGGGTTAAGGATGAGTCAGGGAGCCGCTCAGGAATGCCTTTGTGTCGCTTGGCTAATATTTGCTCATGGATTTGCCTTTTTCCTCTTTAGCTTTCAATGTTTGCAAAGGCGAATGAAAGGGCGACAAGGCAATGGGTGACCGAGCAGCATGGGATGGGTAAAACTGAATAATTGGATGGTAGAGAATGCATCTCCCATTAACTCACACATTCTTGCCCTCGCATGAACATATAAAAGCATGCAGGTTAATGCACCATAACACACACTTCACCGACTCTTTGTTTCCCGTATGTTTTGATGGTCTTTCTGAATATGAATTAGGCTGTTTTGTGGTGAAAATGGTCAAATCCGGTGAGAGTCGGATGGTAGGGTTCAGACAATAGAAGCTGCCATTAGTGGAAAAGCAGAAATAACAGCATTCAAGCACTTCTGCACTGAAAACGGCCGTGCAATTACATCAGAAGTCAATGATAATGCAATCCTACAGGGCGAATCTGAGTGTCTGGATATCGTCAGTCACATGATACACACCATCAAGGCTTTAACAGTGTCCGCTCTGACTCTAATGTAGCCCGTTTACTGGATCAGCCCGAGCGTGACAGCAACATTGGCCATTCTCTTTGGTCATCTGGCTGTTGTCTCGCTGGAATTCCTCAGTCCAAACACAGTCTCTAAATATTTGAAGACTTTCCATTCTGTGTAATTAATATCACTGGAGCATGCCGGCGGTTTGATCAAGGTTGCGCCTGTGAAGACTTTGAGAGAAGTGGAACATTAGGAGCAAACTCATGTCCTTGTCCTCTCTCTAACACTTCAGAAGTAGGGCAGGATCGCTCGTGTGTTTGCAGAGGGGAAACTGCAGTCATTACAGAACACACTGCTAAACATGCAGGGATTCACAGAGACGCTTACGATATTTGTTTTGCACATGAGATGCAATTATCTTCTGTGTTTGGCTGCCTACAATTATTTCTTATCGCAGTATTTGCTCTAGTGAGTCGAGAGCTGCGCACGAAAGGAAAACATTAGAAACATAAACAGTGTGTGTGTATGGGGGGGGGGGGGGAGCTTGAAGTAAGGAAGATTAAAAAGGTAATTGTGACTTCATCTCACAGTTCTGAATATTTTACCTTCAATTCTCCAGTTTTTTTCTCGCAATTCTGAATTAATATTCTCACAATTCCGAGTTTATGTGGCAATTGACTTTTTTCTCACAATTCTAAATTAATATCTCACAATTATGACTTTCTTACAATTGTGAGTTTAGATCTCACAATTCTGAATATCTTGCAATTCTGCCTTTTTTCTCACAATTCTGAATAAATATTCTCGCAATTCCAAGTTTGTGTCGCAATTTACTTTTTTCTAGCAATTCTAAATTCATATCTCGCAATTCTGACTTTTGTCTCACAATTCTGACTTTTTTCTCGCAATTCTAAATTAATATCTTGTAATTCTGACTTTTTTTCCTCACAATTCTGACTTTTTTTCTTACAATTGTGAGTTTAGATCTCACAATTGATTTTTTTCTCACATTTCTAAATTAATATCTCACAATTCTGACTTTTTTCTTACAATTGTGAGTTTAGATCTAGCAATTGATTATTTTGTCACAATTCAAACTCTCACAATTCTGAATAAATATTTTTGCAATTCCAAGTTTGTCGCAATCGACTTTTTTCTCGCAATTCTAAATTAATATCTCGCAATTGATCTTTTCCTCACAATTCTGAATAAATATTTTCGCAATTCAAAGTTTATGTCGCACTTGACTTTTTTTCTCGCAATTCTAAATTAACATCTCGCAATTCCGACTTTTTTCTCGCAATTCAGACTTACTCACAATTCTAAATAAATATTTTTGCAATTCCAAGTTTATGTCGCAATTGACTTTCTCACAATTCTAAATTAATATCTCCCAATTCTGACTTTTTTCTTACAATTGTGAGATTAGATCTCACAATTAATTTTTTCCTCACAATTCTGAATAAATATTTTCGCAATTCCGAGTTTATGTCGCAATTTACTTTTTTCTCACAATTATAAATTAATATCTCGCAATTCTAACTTTTTTTCCTCATGATTCTGCCTTTTTTCTTACTGTTGTGAGTTTAGATCTCGCAATTCTGACTTTTTTCTTGAAATTACGAGTTTATGTAGAAACTGACTTTCTCACAATTATGAATTAATATTTCACAATTCTGACATTTTTCACAATTCCTTTTTTCTTGCAATTCTAAATTAATATCTCGCAATTCCAACTTTTTTTCTCGCAATTCAGACTTACTCACAATTCTAAATAAATATTTTTGCAATTCCAAGTTTATGTCGCAATTGACTTTTTTCTTGCAATTCTAAATTAATATCTCCCAATTCTGACTTTTTTCTTACAATTGTGAGATTAGATCTCGCAATTAATTTTTTCCTCACAATTCTGAATAAATATTTTCGCAATTCCGAGTTTATGTCGCAATTGACTTTTTTCTCACAATTATAAATTAATATCTCGCAATTCTAACTTTTTTTCCTCATGATTCTGACTTTTATCTTACTGTTGTGAGTTTAGATCTCGCAATTCTGACTTTTTTCTTGAAATTACGATTTTATGTAGCAACTGACTTTTTCTCACAATTATGAATTAATATTTCACAATTCTGACGTTTTTTCACAATTTCTTTTTTTCTCGCAATTCTAAATTAACATCTCACAATTCATACTTTTTTCTCACAATTCAGATTTTTTTCCGTACAATTGACAATTGAATTCACAAAGACCCGCCCCCTTTAGTTACTGTTGCTATGTCTGACAAGCCAATGGCGCTCTCACACCACACATCATGTTCTCACGTAAATTACTTTTGATATGAAACTCAGCTCTAAAATCTTGTAATTTTTAAATAAATTTAAACAACAAATACCGTTTTGTGGCTTTTTAATGTGTCGTGATCGCTGTAGCGCCTCAGTTAAAGCTGCTCGTGAACCGAGAATCTCTTCCTTCTAGTTCATTGATAAGCATGAAATAAACATGAATGAACACCGCGGAAAGACGTCAGTACACCGCGTTTTTCAAGTCCACCGACATTAATCTACAAACTCTCCTGACTGCTGTGTCGGACACAACAGCAGATTTGGTGATGTGATTGGTCAGATCGCCTATCAATCAAACTCGCGTCTTTTTTCCTCACAATTCTGAATTTGTCGCAAACTGGCTTTTTTCGCTATTCTGAATTAATATTTCATAATTATTTACACCCACAATTTTCAGATTTTTTCACAGAGTTTTGAAGTATGAAGTCACATTTTATGTTTTTATTCGGTGGCAGAAACAAGCTTCCATAAATAAGAGATCAATGATATTGGTGTGAAATCACCTCCAGTTGTGTCATTTCTCCAGCAGCCCTAAATTAGCCAGTCTCAAAGCAAACCTACAGAGAGCTGCTCTCATTTCCAAACACACTTTATTTATTAACACAAGCTTCATCCGCCTCTCAGTGTAGATGAGCGGCAGAAACCCCAAAAACCACATCGCCAGCCACTTATCCCTGCAGAATCAATGATGGGATGTGACTTCTCTTATAGAGTTGGGAAGGGATATTTCACTCATTAATGTAAATTCTGTCATCAGTTACTGACCCTTAGGCCCTTCCAAACCCACAAGGCTTTCGTTCATCTTCAGATCATGAATAAAGATATTTTTATTATTCTCGCATCATTTTTGTCCACCCATTGAAAGAAAAATTTAAATTTTGTGACTGAATGTGTGGCTCTTTACCAAAATAAGCTGCATACTCTAATCAGCACACAAAATCATATCACTTTACATACACAGTCATGGTTTGAGAAATAAAGTGATATGATTTTGTGTGCTGATTAGAGAATGTGGTCATGTATGGTGTCCCTCAAGGTTCTGTCCTAGGACCGCTACTGTTTTCACTCTGAGAAATATAATGGCATTTGCCTGCACTACTACACGGAATTAAACACAGACCAGGTAAAGTGAACAGACTTCAGGATAACAAGCAAGAGAAAATGAACGTCTGTATGTCATAAAAGTTGTAAGCATTTCTTTTGACCTGGTTTGTGCACATAAGTAACATCTGTAGAACAGCTTCACTCAGGCATATTTTCTGAACACAATAGAATGGGGGGAATTTAAAACCCCTCGTCTGTAATACTTTGATGGCAGGATGTTCCTCTGCATTACGCATTTTGTAACAAATCCCCAAATGAATGGAGCAGACCAGCATATTTTACACAGATGTCACAGAGTTCAGAGTGTCCGCGCATTAGAATTAAAAGAGAAATTAGAGTTAAAGAACTAAGATTTTGACAAAAACAAAACATTAAGCCACTTCTTGATCTCAAACAAGGTACAACTTTTACTGAATCCTCTGTGTTCCTTATTTTGTCCCTTTTTAAGGCATTTTATTAAACTCTTCAATAATATTTTACAGTTTTGCTATAAAGTAATAATGACATTTCCCTCCAACTAACCTTGTGTATGCATACCTGAAAGTTTCTTTGTTTGGCAAAGGATTTGATTAGGGTTTAATGTAGGGTTTTTAGGTTTAGATTCGAGAGAAGGTAGAGTATCTCTAAATTCAGGAAACTATATTTTCTAGCTCAATAAAACAAACTATAAAGCTGCCTCTCCTTTGCCCAATGCAACACACGTTCAGATCAATGAGGCCTACAATCAGTCAGTTTCAAAAATTAATACAAAAATCTGTCCTAACTGAAGGAAAACAAGTTGACAAAACGATTGAATCCAGTAGTTGGTGATAATATTGCATGACAAGAGATTTATAAGCTATTTTTGTAGGTTGGTCATTTTTGACCAGGATCATCACAAGTGTAACAAGAAAAAAACCCAGAAAATTTCAAAAATGGGGTATTGTTATATCCTATGTGTGCAAAGTCAGTAAGTTTTAGTCCAATGCATTTACCAACATTTTCAGGAAAAAGAAAAGCCTCTCTGGGTCAAAATGACCCGAACACAACATACGGGTTAAATACTCTACCTTCCATCCACTGAAAAGTTAAAACATCTTCTCAAAACTTGTAAGAATCTCAAACTAAAGGCGGTGGTTCTCTATGTTTGTTTGTGGGTGTGTCATGTAGTAACAAAGGCTTGGTTTCCCAAAGAAAATGTTAACACAAAAATAGCACTTAAATCCTATAGAATGTTTCCCAAAAGCACTTAAGTTGCTTGCAAAAGTATCGGTAAATTACCAAGACTGTAAGGCCATTATACTCATCTTAAATCAATAAACACTGTTACTCAGAGACAAATGGACACTTCTTAAATCACACTGATGCATTTTGATCAATGAAAAGCCATTGTATATTATTTCAGAGAATAAAAATGTGTTAGCAGATATTAAACAAACAGTCTAGTAATACTCTAATGACTACTAATTGACATGTAGTTGCAAAGTTACTCATAGTGAGTAGAATGTCGATTCCACCATTTGGCTCAGAGAAAGTCAGAAATATTTTTGCCAAAAGTGTTGTGCCGCCCGCCTTCACATGCACATGAGCTTTAATGCCATCCCATTCTTAATCCGTAGGGTTTAATATGGAGTCGCTCTATCAGCTTCAGCTCTTGTGGGAAGGCTTTCCTCCAGGTTTAGGAGTGTGTTTATGGGGATTCTTCATTTGTGATGTTGGACGAGAAGGCCTGGCTCTCAGTCTCCGCTCTAATTCATCCCAAAGCTGTTCTATCGGGTTGAGGTCAGGACTCCAGTTCCTCCACCAAACTCCTCATCCATGTCTTTATGGAGACGCTTTGTGCACTGGTCAGTCATGCTGGGACAGGAAGGGGCCGTCCCCAAACTGGGCCCACAAAGTTGGGAGCATGAAATTGTCCAAAATGTCTTGGTGAAGCATTCACCGTCCATGGGATTGTCAGACAGAGAAGCGTGATTGGTCACTCAGAGAACACGTCTCCACTGCTCTAGAGTCCAGTGGCGGCACGCTTTACCCCACTGTATCCCACACTGGTGCTGTAAGGTTTGGATGAGCTGCTCGGCCATGGAAAGCTCCATGAAGCTCTACACAATGTTCTTGAGCTCATCTGAAGGCCACAGAAGTTAGCATGCGCTGACCCCGCTCTCTGTGGCTGAGTTGCTGTTGTTCCCAATCGCTTCCACTTTGTTATAATCCCACTAACAGTTGAGAGTGGAATATTTAGTCTAATATTTGGACTTATTGCACAGGTGTCCACCGATCACGGCCCCACGCTTGAGTTCTCTGAGCTCCTGAGAGCGGCCCATTCTCTCACTAATGTGTGTAGAAGCGAACACACACACACACACACACACACACACACACGCTCCTGAGAGCGGCCCATTCTCTCACTAATGTGTGTAGAAGCGAACACACACACACACACACACACACGCTCCTGAGAGCGGCCCATTCTCTCACTAATGTGTGTAGAAGCGTCTGCAAGAAGCCTTTTCTGGATCAGCACAGCTTCTGTATATCCATATACAGACAATAAACAGAAGGCTGGGATCAAGAACGGGAATATATATGCCGGTTAAAGGGACACTCTTAAAGGTCATCAGAACTAACATTGCACAGAGCTTTACAGTGACGTTTCTCAAACCAGATCACTCATTACTGGCACTGTTTCTGGAAGCTGTGAAGTCTCGAGATGTTGAACTAAGGCCAAAGCGTGATTACAAAGGCTGTGCAGTTACGCTTTAGCCTTGAGTGCTTGAGCTCCTTTGGTTGGAGACCTAATGAATGCACACAGGACAGAATTACAATGACGGGCATACATCATAAAACGATTGATTACATCTGGTTTGAGGTCGAAGCATTTTGCACTTCGAACCTTATTGTTAAAGTTTTACCCAATTATATTGGGTAAGCAAGTCCACAATCACAAAGATCCTCAGTCCGTGCTTCTTCAGTGACACTAATCACATGTTTTATATGATTGTGGTGGTCTAACCGATCTTCTGCTAGTCTGACACTCTTTTCTAGTCTTCATAATAAGGGCCTTGAAAGACGCGAGAGGGGGAAGAATGGGCTAGTAAATGGCAGAGGAGTTTCAGGACATGCCAGGCCCCATTGTGCCATTCTTTATCATGCCTGACCCAAAATCAAACATGCAGGTCCCCGATCTCCTTGGTGACATTGCAAGGCCTATCACTTGGAGACCGAGAACAATGGCAGCCTGGGAAAGCCCATGGCGCGAGGAAAGGCCAGTCTCTTTCACTCAGACGAGAGGTGGCATTGCACTGACTTAGAAACAAGGCTCTTACACATCTAACCCTGGATTCTCCTCTACACGTCTTCATTTCTGCAGCTGCATCTGTGTAGTCGGCTTTTCTTGAACAATAGCACTTGTGATTTATGCCATTTCAGTTTTCTAACTGCACATCTTCTGTGTAAAAACATGAACGTGTACATTGGCTATTTACAGAAGTAGCTGAAGAACTTTGACTAACATACTGCCAGAGTTATGCAGAAGTGTCAGTAACATTACATAAATGTTTGTTCAAAGTTATCTGGTCTTTAATAATGTTCTCAAAACTTTAACACAAAAGCATTATTTATGGAACTTTTTTTAAATGTTGCTACTTGTTACAAAAGTAACGTTCCCATAATGTTTGTAAAATGGAAAATTAAAAACAGCTTCCGTTGACCAATGCGCTGTACAAAAATAAATAACCATTGAATAAAATTCAGACACAGACAAAGACAAGCCACGAGTACAACAACAAATCATGCAAGACAGATAAAACTCATGATGTAAAAAATGATTTAGTTTTTATTTAAAAATGGATAGTGTGGGAGCAGTTCTGATTTGGGCTATTCCAACAGCCACGGAGAATCACCCCTAGACTTTAGTCTAGTTTTAGGGACCACTAAGAGCCTCTGATTGGCAAACCTAAGGGAGGTATTGGGGTGCTAACTAGTGACTCTATAGTGATTAGTGACTATCGACTCTCTGTGTCGACTCTGTTGCTGTGTCCGATTCTCTAATCCCTATATAGTGCATGGCAGTTGAGTGCACTTTAAGCAAGGAGAGAATGAAATGAAGCGAGGAAATCGGACACAGACGTAGTACACCGCGTCAGAGAGCTATCGCAGAAACTGCAGTGCTTACTTTACAAATAGGTGAAAGTCATAGTGACTTTAGTTTGTAATTACACATAGGCTTCCTCCATGCTAGCTTAAGTTTAATTGATGGTATATTAATGCAATAAATATAGATTTGGTTTTCCATAGTTAACTTTGTGTTCATAATCATTAAACTAACCATAAATTTAAAAAAAACACACCAAGAAGTGTACATCACTATGTATTTTAGTATTTAGTATCGTTGACTCACCTTTTAAGACAATGATCATGTCATTTAGCGCTATCACTTGACAACAGCTGTTTTTCGTGACTTTATCCTCTGTAAAATTAGGTATCGCAACAGCTCGGGATAGCCACTCATCAAGGCATCGCTAAATTGGACTAATTTGGACAGTCACGCTAAATGTGTGCGGTTTTAATAAGGGGATTTTAAGGCTTTGTGTCGGGGGAAAATAAATTAAGTGTGTAACAACTGCAATTTTGTCTTATTTCTTACCCTGTTTTGATGTAAAGTAAATGGAGTTGAGGAGTCGATTCCATAGACTCCTACAGTGGAAGTCGGGAATCGGAGTCGACAAGAAAAAACCTGGAATTGCACACCCCTAGTGCTAACCCAAGTAAAGATTTAAAAACCACTAACAGCACTTTAAAATCAATTCTGTGGCGAACAGGCAACCAGTGTAGGGAACGTAAAGTAGGGGTGATGTGTGAAGAAATCTGGAAGCCGCAATTTGAACAATTTAAAGGTGGTGTAAAGAAGATTGACTAATCCCCAAATAGAGAGAGTTGCAGTAGTCAAGTGGTTACCTAGTGGTGATAAAAGCATGGATAAGTCTTTCAAAAATTATTAAAAGAGAGAAAGGAGTTTGTTTTTACCAGGACTCACAATTGATAAAAACTTGACTTTACAACTTGATTAACTTCCAGTAAAACACCCAGATTTTTCACATATTGCTTAACGACACTAATATTTAACTTTGGATTTTTGTTCGTTTTCAGAACTTAGAAATGATGATCAGTTACAGGACCTAAAGCTTTCCCTTGTACTAAATTATACAATTTTAACCTAGTAGAAGAAAAAAAAAGATGGATTAGTTATTTCACTGCCCACAATTTGTTTGCTGTCTCCTTCACGAACAGCTCCGCCTCTTCCATTTGGAAAAGTCCTACAGTTATTGCTCTTAAAAAGCCACGAGGAGTTAAATTAAACTCCTTTTGTAATGTACCACTGAGAAGAACTGCGTCAGTTATCTATTGCTTTCAGAGAAACACATGAGTGGAATAGACTTCCAACAGAGCAGCATTAAAACACACAACATGTCATTGTTGTTGGTTGTCAAAAAATGGTTACTGTTAAATAAAAATTGCGATCATTTATAGACATTTTGGTATAGTATTTTCGTTTCTGTTGTTCTGTCTTGTCCCTGTCCTTAACATCAACCTGCCAAGGGACTACGGATGAAAATTAGCCAGTGTTGGCTAAATCTGGTGCATTTTACATATTTTTATGCATTATTGTTTATTGTCCCTGATTAAAAGAATAAATAAATAATACAAATGTTGTAGCATTTGACAAATCGTCCGTAAGAATCTCATGTAAAAATATGCTACATTTTACTTTTTTTTTTTTAAACGGATGAACTGCCTTCCAATAATAATATACTGAAACTGAAAGCCTCATGTTCTTGTAAAGACGTTTTTTCCCACATCTTGCATCCTTTGTTCCATAAAATCTGTCTAAACCAATAAGACAAACTGGCTGTGCTTGAAAAAATATACAATTAATGAAATAAAGCTAAATGGGTTACACATTATTTCGATAGTCCACATTAGACATTCTATTATCTATAGACAACAACATGTAAACTAACTTTACTAAGTCCACTTTAGTCAAGAAAAGCCATATTGGATATCTAGTGAAAAAAGATTTTGAACTAAAACAAGAATAAGACTGCTTCAAATCACAAAGTCATCTATGCAAATTAACCAGTTGATAAAATGACACAGATGTAATGAACACAGCAAGAAAATCAACTTCATTCTTCTAAAAGTTCTGGGCAATTTCAACACTAACTTCCGAAAGAACCAAACAAGACCAACAAATTCAAGCAGCAACAATTTCACAGTGAAAAGCTAATTTAATTAGCCAATTCCACTAACTATCTCTTCTGTACCTTTCACCGTACATGTCATTGACAAGCAATTCTGGAGTCATTCCTTATTCAGGAATATTCCTGCATATCCCTGCCTAAAACTGAGTCCATGGCATGATTAACCCTTGAATTTGGTAATGGAGAGATGCTAACTGGATTGATGGAGGTGAATATTGGGTGTGTAAAATGTTGTAATCTTGTCTACAGCAACACTTGCCCTGAAGGCTCTTGCCCATAGTCCAAACACAAACAACAACATCTCACAACACGCATCATCAAGCGTGACATTGGACAAGCAGAACTGTTGCAATGTCGCATTCGCCCTACACACACATTCCCATTTCTGAACCTTGTTTATTGTCTGTATATGGATGTCATCAACACAGTTCATGCGTCAGCTGGACACTAAATAGTGCAGAAGGAAACTATTTTACACATACATGTGCCTTTGTATGAAATCTTAGCCAATATTTATGTATTAGTATGTCAGGTTCATTGAATATTTACTCTGACATTCAAACACACACAACAAAGACATTCTCTGAGCCAAATGGTGGAATTGATTTTGAGTAACTTTGCAACTACATGTCAACTAGCAGTCATTAGAGTATTAGTAGACTGTTTGTTTAATATCTGATAACACTTTATTTTGATAGTTTGCCAACAGACTTTCAACTGACCATAAGTAAGCACATCAACTTATTCTACTAACACTAACCTTACAGTCTACTAGTAATCTAGTGAGAGTTAGGACTCCATTTATATGAATTAAGATGTGTTTTGGTCGATCGGATCACAAGTAGACGAGGGAGACTCATTCCCGTTTACACCTGGTGTTTAATCCGTCTCTTTTGTCCACTTTGAGCCACTTCTTTCCTGATTTCTTCGAGGTGTGGGTAAATGTATGGGCTTTTTCAAGACCCAAGACCAGCCGAACGCTGTGAGTGTGTGTTAGAGATCAGGAATGAAGAGACAACATTGAGATTGGGACGTTTGTCATCTTCAAACCAAACTTGGGTCTCCAGCCGAGAGTTTAAATCCCGACCTGATGCGTTTTACCTCTGGAAGTGGACGAAAGTGGACAAGCTCAAACCGCTTTACACCCGTTTACACCTGTATTTAGAGTCGTCCACTTGTGATCCGATCCACCAAAACACATCTTAATATCAGCCACAGAATCACATTTTGACAATTGATCCAATCAATCATCAAAGGTATTAACAGACAAGCTCTTCAACTCAAAAAGAAGTTCAAAGAATGAAGGCACTATAAACTTAAATCCATTTAAATCCATCATTTGGCTGAAGATCATCAACAAAATCAGTGTGATGCAGATTTTCAATTAACCTCACAGAAACCATAAATACGGCCAAGTATTCAAAATGTGTGTGTGTGTGTGTGTACAGGTTTGAGTACACCTCCAAAACATCATGACTATTCCTCAGTAATATAGTGCAACCTTTTTGACTAGATCACCAGTGAGCAGGAGCTCACGAGATGTAAAATCATGTGTCAGTCGAGTGTTTTACACAGGTTTCTGTGAGGGTTACTCTTAGGGGTCGAGTTAGGAGAGTTAGCAATAATCTGATGGAAAAACTATGGCAGTCTGAGAGATGCCTTCACTAATGGTTTAGGGCAGAGAGGAGGAAGGAAGGACAGTTGTAGGTAACGCAGAGACTGTCCTCCATAAATCATTCAGTTCACACTTTATTTCAACTGGGAATACGCCTTCCACAAAGTCCCAGGTCATTCCCGTCTCCGTGACGAATGGACCGGGATCCGTGTTGCTCATATGTTCGGTGACACTCTTGGCTCATTTGAGATGCCAAACAACACGCCTTGAATGTAGACGAGAGTCAGTGGCCAAAAAAAGAGCTGTCAAGTAGGACAATTCTTACTTCTCGTAGCCAATCAAATTCATGTTCTGGGTTCCTGATGAAGTGTATGCATTTAAAACAGAGAATAAAGATCAATATGATGAACATTCCCTTCTAGCTGCATGCATTCTGTTATAACAACACTTGAAAAAACAACATTTCGAGCAAAAAGCTGGGGAAAAAAGCGTGTTTTTGTCAGAGACTTTGGGATGAGATTCATAATGATGATGGATGACAGATGGAGTAGACCGAGACCCCCAAAGCCTCACAGCCGGAAAAACTCATGGATGGCGAGGAAGCGTTGTGCCACAAATGACGGAAAATCAATGGTGGGGAAAGAGTTAATAGAGTTGCTAACGAACCCTTCAATACCATTCCCATTCCTGCTCGTGACCTCACCACGGATAAACCGCATACACGCTTTTTGCAATCAGCGCAGATCTACATACTAATGTGTAAAACAGAGACGTGTTTTGTGCAACTCGGAAGGAAAGATTTTTATAATTGGAAGCCTGCCATAATTTCATCCAAGGCACTAAAGAGATTTCTCCGGTCTCAGCCAAGAAGGCAGACTCAAGTATCTTTTACCTTTAGAGATTTCTGAAAGCGAGTCGCCCGTGGAAACTTCCCCCTGGATTCATTCCAGCTCTATATGAACAGTAGCCGAGTATAGCACACAATCCAACCTCTGCGAACACGTTCAGTCTTTATCATCTGCGAGCCGCAGGGGATGCGAGCGCTTCGGCGGGATCTCATATCACAATATTTGGACCAAACACATTTAGTCGGTTTGGGATAATAGCATGCGTTCTTCAGTCGCTGCCATACATTCAAAGCGGTGCATTGAGTCAAAGCCACTGCTTTCCTGTCTAACTGGGCCAAGAACAAGGGCACAGTTATTCCCGCGGCCGGGGAAAGCGGTGAGCGTCGATCTCTGCAGGGTTCACCTGTAGTCGCTGCCAGCCTCCCACATGCTTTACCCACTGAAAATCACACTACGGTTATCAAGATGTTAACAGACGTTTCTTTACCACGTCCACAAACACCTTGATTTGCATGTTACAGTGTCATTTTCTCTGTGGTCTTTGAGGGAAATTGCATCACACTGTACAAGGTGACTTTTTGTCCAGTGTTGCTTTTGTTGAGTTTATGTCTCACAATGCTTGCTATTAACGTTCTAGGGTTTGTTCCAGAGTTTATGACTGACTAAAAGACAATTATCTGTCTTATTTGACTGAATCAACAGAAAAGCAAAGTAAACTTGAATGTCATTTGGTCCTGAACACAGATTAAAGGGGCGGTCTAAAGCTGTTTCCTGCATTCTGACTTATTTACACTGTTTACGAGTTGATTCTCATGATAAACATGGACAAAATAAAGAAAAAAAACGAGTTGGACGTATGACGGAGTATTACCCAGAGTGAGAGCAAGAGCACAAGGGCGGGATTCCTTGTATGGGCACTTCTCTCGGATGAGCACACACATACACACACACACACACACACACCACCCAGAGCGAGAGCAAGATTACGTCCACCAAAGAGCTTCGTTCGGGTTACAGGAGCCGTCGGAGGCGCTGGCGTTGTGTTTTTAAACACGAGATCAACAATGTCACTAAAGAAGTGTGTGTGTGTGTGTGTGTGTGTGTGTGTGTGTGTGTGTGTGTGTGTGTGTGTGTGTGTGTGTGTGTGTGTGTGTGTGTGTGTGTGTGTGTGTGTGTGTGTGTGTGTGTGTGTGTGTGTGTGTGAGGGAAAGATCACCTTGTTCAGCTTCACAAATAACCCAGAGTTAAGGGAACAGGGGATGCAGTTTGTGTTTCTGGAGTTCTGCAAGTGTATGTGTTTTTTCCCGGTCATGAGTGGAAACCGCAGGAGGTGAGTGTGTGAGTGTGTGTGTGTGTGTGTGTGAGGGAAAGATCACCTTGTTCAGCTTCACAAATAACCCAGAGTTAAGGGAACAGGGGATGCAGTTTGTGTTTCCGGAGTTCTGCAAGTGTGTGTGTTGGTTCCCTGTAATGAGTGGAAACTGCAGGCGGTGTGTGAAACTGATCAAATGTGTGTGTTTTGTTGGCATTCGGCGCGCAAGTGCATAAAATGTGAACAACACCAACGTATAGTGTGTGTGTGTGTGTGTGTGTCTCTCTTTAGCTCCGCCCACTGCACGCCTCCACGAGTTCGGCTGTGTTCAGAAAGAATCGGTACAGTGTGTCTGTCTTTTATAAATATCATAAACTAAAGACTCTTAGGAGATATGAAGGATCAACACTACTCTACAGATACTCAAGATTAACACCAGACTGGCAGAAACTGTTGTGTGTTATGAACCCTTAAAACTACAACAAAATATGGGAGTACCTTGAATGAGACAGAGCAACACATTTCCACTACTTCGGAGGAGATTCTATCCAAAATGTAAAACATAATTTGCCCTGACTTCAGAAACAATGAAGTGCTTTAGTGCCCACCAGCTTTTTCAGCGCCGCTGGTTCTCCTTGTATTTTTCCATTAAAGCGTTATACGCCATATAGTCTCGCATAGCCAGACCCTCAAACTGACGGCATAAGGTCTGGACTCCATCGCAGCTGTCATTGGCCAAGGACCGCCCAAGAGGACTTCTGACCGACATGTAAAGCGACCAATCACAGTTTGTCTTGTTTAGTGTCATGTTGAAAATGTAAAGTCGGTGTCACCACAATGACAGACCGCCATGCAATTCATTCAAGAACGTTGTGAAAGTTTAGTGGTATGAACTTGACATTGTCACAGTTGTAAACACGACAACTTTCTTTTTCCATGAGGGGGTTTGGCTTCACGACGGCATTGTTTCCAGAAGGACCGTTGAAGAACGCAACACACACGTGAATCCTGGAGAATTCAACCAATCAGATGCCTTTAGTGAGGGAACTCATTTGATTTCATCTGTTCTAGATTCGCTTGTAATGCTTTGGCAATAACAACTGTCATTCCATTAGTTCTTCTCTATATCAGCGTCAGTGTTTCTGAACTCCTGAAACGCCTCTATTGTAGTTTATTCCAGGAACCAACACATCACAATATTCCTTATTATAATAATTAATACGCAGAATAAACGGGTTGAGTTATTTAGTCTTGTGTTGAAACTGCCGGTTATGGTAAGGGGCGGGACATTTCCCAAACACCAATCACAACACACAGCTCCAGCCGACCAATCAGAGCACAGTTTGCTTTTCAGAAGGAGGGGCTTCATAGGGACAGAAAGTAAACAGAGCGTTACTGACAGACTGTGAAGAGAGGAGCCGCAACACTGGAGAATATGAGGAATAATCTCAGAAAACCTGCTCTAGTAGAGCCCAAACACAACATCAAGAGTTTGGGCTTGCCACAAATGTTTCTGAAAGAAAATATCTGACTGCAAGTGAATCTATTTAATGAATAATTTATATATAGATTCAGATATATTCTACAACTGTTATTTATATATTTAAGTTTAATTTGAATATCAATTCAATATAATCCAGTTCTCGGGCCTGTAGGAAATGGAGCAGTCGTCTTTTTTCCCCGTGTCTCGCTGAATAAAGATGTCTGCACTGCCAACAATTCTCAATCGCTTACTCCCCCCCCAGAAAACGGTGTAATGACTTCTGCATGTCATATCAATCCATCATTTCAGGAAGTGCGTGTTTAACAGGGCAGGTTATTATGAGAAAGAGCCGGTTGTGCAGCGTCGGCCCAGAGGGAGGCTGTTTCTCCGTCTCCCAAACACTGAAACGTCACTCCTGCTGACGGCTCTTCATTGTGAATATTTCACACAGCCTCTCCTGCCTATGAATAATGGATGACAGCGAAATATAGAATCGCTTGTACATACATGGAGAATTCTGTCTGTGTTTGTCCTCTTTTCATCTCTCTCTCTCTCTCCCTGTTGTTCATTTCCACGTCCCACTCGTTCTGAATATTTCAGCATGTTTTCAGAAATGTCTCTCTGGCTTCCCTCAGATGGGTTTGTGGAGTCTCTGTGGCGTAAATCATTAAAAAACAGCAACAACATAAAGATCCACCTTGAACGGCTGGAAGCAGGAACAAAGAGTGATGATCAGACTGCAGAGCGTCTCTTTGATGAAAAACAAGATCTGCCAGAAGCACAAACTCGCTCTCACTAACTATACAGCAAATCGACACGGATCAATGAACTGGACGCTGTTAGAGCAACTTGATTCTTTTTGGATATTTCAAACCGATGTTTATAATAAGGCAACTTAAAGTGTTCTTATATATAGGCCTGCTAACCCTAAAGGTTCTCATTTAGATCAAGTCTATGTGTATTGTTCCCTTTATTTACGTGGTTTTATCTCATGCTTTCTAGAAGCGCACACGGAAAGCAAAACATGAACACAAGAAGACAAAAACAGCGTACAAAGTCACACACAAACCTCAACAATTGGTACATGAAACACGGCACTGCTCATTTTAACGGAAGAATCAAATTCTGATACGAGGAATCACATTTTCATTGATGTTTTGACACTGAAGACTAGAGTAATGATGATTTGATCACATGAATAAATGCCACTTTACTGTATATTCACATAGAGAACAGATGATCTACACTGGAGGAATATTTCACTGTTTTACTGGAGTTATGATCAGATTCATGAGCAGAAGAGACTCTCTAAGAAACATCGTTCCCAAGCTTTTGAGCGGTATATTAATCCAACACACTGCTTTGCTCGTTAGTAAAACTAAAAATCAGAATACCAATAGTAAAACTGCAATAAACATTAAACTGGTTTAAAGCCAATCTAACATGCATGACAGAAAAATCATCCATCCTTCTACCAAAAAAGTCAAAAAAGTGAAAAGTCAGAGGGCGCTTGTTGAGAAAGACCAGAGAAAAGCTGGTTAAATGGCTAAAACATTTGATTTTCCAAATGCTTGAATGTGAATGAGGACTCATTGCGTGATTTTCCAAACACAACAGGCAACATGAACCATCAATCCATCATACCAATCCCAGCAGGAAAACAGCAGAAAACAGGGACTTACAGTCTGGACAGAGCCGCGTTCTTCTGAAACAGAAGTTCTGGAAGCTGGTGAAGCTGGTTTCTGTTCAGACGTCTTTGAGAAAAGAAGAAACAAACACACGTTCACAGACCGTAGGAATACATGTGATCAGCAAACTCATGTTGATGATGGAAAACTGATGATTCAGATGCCCTTGAACACTTGACCTCAGTTACAACAGGGGAATAAGAACAAAACCTCCTGAAATATCGTGAAGAAAGCTGGAAACTATTTAAACCTGGGGACCTCATGCAAAGTATGAGGTCACATGTGTATGACTGCTTTAAACACGGCTCAACCAATCAGAATCAAGGACCGGAACTATCCATTTGATTAACTTTATTCTATCCCCGGTTTCAAAGACAAGGCTTAATCTAGTCCAAGACTAAAACACAGGTTTTAACTGAAAGCATATTTTAAAATACGTCAGTGCCATTGTTTTGTCTCAAGATGTACACCAGTCATGTGTTTTTCTAAGGCACGTTTATAAAAGCTACTGAAATGTCCCACTTCCAGGCCTAATCTAAGCCCTGTCTGTGAAACCAGGCCTAAATGTTCTTCTGATGCAAGACTTTTATCTTTAAAAAACGTGCATGAAAGCTGTTGACTCTTCTGCAAAGTCTTTGCTTTTCATTTTTCCAAAAAGTACCAATAAATTACGTAAGTGGTAAGTTGTGTTTTTCATTCTGTTCGTCAGGATCAGTGTTCAAATGTTTCATTACCAGCTCATAATCCATAATCTTAACTCAAAATACCACCAGTTCTGTATTTTTGATGACTGTGGTGGCTGTTGCATTAACAAAAATTACTTTGGGACTGCTATATAATAGCCTTATAACCTCATGCGGTTTATTCAGTGTTAGTGATACTCTTGCAATGTATGTGTTTGTTAAATTGTGTTCAACGCTGTTGAAAGTGGATCGGACCCAGCACCAAAACACACTTGTAGCCAATCAGCGGAATCAGTTGCATAATGTGTTAGTGGATTCGGGGCGGAGCTATAAAGATAAGGGTGTGATCCTTTTGGGTAGAGGCGTGTCAAATATCAAAATACTGAGCATTTCTCAGTAACCGCTTACTGCACCTTTAAGAAAAGTGGGACGGTGCTTGTGTGAGTGTGTGTCAATTCCCTTGATTCAAATTCCTTAAAACTTGAGTCGTAGCTTAATAACCACGGGAAAATGTAGAATATAGCCTTTTTCTGTCAAATTTTGCCATTTTAAATTGAAAATATATAATTGATGTAATTGAATGTGAGTAGCCTGAAATAATTTAAGTGTATTACAGATTAGGCACTATTTCTCCTGATACTGAACTAATGTTGAATCCAGAGCACTTACAGTCTCTCCAGCTCCTTCATGTCATCGAACGCTCCGCGCTCCACCGTTCCAATCTGGTTCTCCATCAGCTGCCTGTTCAAAAAGGCCAAATAACAGGAAATTACTTAAAGGGATAGTTCACTCAAAAATTTACATTTTTCCTTATTTTTCGGCTGGGGTTGTGTAGAGCCCTTTGAATGAATTTTGGACCAAAAATGGTCAATGTTGAGCATTAACTTGCAATAAATGGATAAAAACCCTGGAATGTTTCCCTCCAAAAGCTTAATTTCTCTTTGGCTGAGGAAACAAAGTCATACACATCTTGGATGGCCTCGGGGTGAGTAAATAAACAGGACATTTCTGGGTGAATTATTCCTTTAAATGGCAGCAGGCGAGATCTGAGGAAAGGTTTGAGGGAGTGGAGCATGAAGACAGAAGCCACTGAAGAGGAAGCTCTGGAACCTTCATTCCGCTTTAGAGCTGTTTCACACCGAGCTCACTCACCATCAGCCGCGGCTTCACACGGACAGAGCTATACAGACCATAACATCCATGGCAATCAATTATAAGATGCTTAAACTGGCCTTTGAGAAACACATTTGGATGGGAAGTAATTAATAATAACATGAGGAGGGAGATATTCTGTTAATATACACTGAACCAAATCCTTAAAGTCTAGCTAAAAACTGCTAGTTTGATTGAAGCCAAAATATAAAATAGTTTCATGGTGCATATTTGGACCTAAAATATGAATACTCTAATATCTTTGAAGAAAGAAAGAAAGAAAGAAAGAAACACAAAACTGGACTCATGCAATAGAAGCATCTGCTCTTATTCTGAAGCATCTGAAGTTGATTATCACATATTTATATACAAAATGTGAAGTATGTATAAATGTTGAACAACTCACAGAACTCGAAGATACTTGAGTCCAGAAAAGTCATTTCTGTTGATGCGAGTGAGGTTGTTTCCATTCAGTTCCCTAGAAAAAGAAAAACAAGAGTTATGAGTACATTTATTTTCAATCTAGGTATGGATATATCATTGCTGTAATGACTTATTTTGCTCATAAACCAGACATGATATGCATACTGCCCACTATAACTGTACAAAACGAGGTGAATAAATATGATGTGCGATTTCTGGATGGCACATAACAATATCCTGAAGTTAGAATATATATATAATGTAGAGTTTGCTGCTGAAAAATACTGTGTGGGTTCTTCGCAAATGTCTGCTCATTATTGGGAACATGTGTTTCTTTTTTGTTGTAAACCTCGTCCCCAATCACACTCGCACACACAAATCTCCCATGAATACTGGATACAAAGTCAGGCACTTTCTATTGGTTCTAATGACCACTCCTGGGAGCACAGCAAAACAGAGACAGAGAGATTGCAGACAGATGTATACACAGGTGCACCGGCACAGGGACAGAAATAATGGGCTGCTAATCATCAGCCGTGGACGGATCTCCTGATATGTAGATGCTCCACATATTATTGTTTTGTAGTTCAGTCTTTGTGAGATCTGATCTGCTCTCAAAGCAGGTGACAAACGTTCTTGGCGGAAAACGTTCTTAAGAGAAACTCTACAAGAAAATATCAGTGACGCTTTATTTCGATGGTCCACTTTAGACATTTTACTAACTATGAGTAACTTTGCAACTACATGTCAACTTGCAGTCATTAGAGCATTACTAGATTGTTTTAATATCTGCTAACACTTTATTTTGATGCTCTGCCAACAGACTTTCTACTAACTACAAGTAACTTTGTAACTAAATGTCAACTAGCAGTCATTAGAGTATTAGTAAACTGTCTGGTTAGTTAATATCTGCCAACACTTTATTTTGATGGTCCACCAACAGACTTTCTACTAACTACAAGTAACTTTGCAACTACATGTCAACTACTGTATACATAATGTTTAATCATGTTGCAGATCCGTGTGAATATTTTAGTTTTTAGTACATAGCTGTTGTGTAACAAAAATATAACTAAAATAGACATAACTCTGACAAATGCAAAATATAAACTAAAATTGCATGAATTGAGGATTTTAGCACAAGAGGGAATCAAAAATCTGAAACATTTCAGCAAGAATGAGCAAACAAAAGATGTTTTTATTTGACAATTATTTTCAGGAGTGATTTAATGCTGGTTTGCTGTGAACTTCCTGTCTAGCTTTAATCAATACAAAAATATTACATTTTAACTTGTGCTGAATGAATAATTGTTATAGCTAAATAATAATAATAGCTAAAAACATTTAAGTGCACTTAAAATAAAGGCTCCACAAGGACATTTTACAGCTGAATTCCACTGAAGAACCCAATCTTCACCCTTCTTTAGAGAATTGGTACTCAATTATTGGGTCGAAAACCCAAAATGGGTCACAGTTCTGTTCTGATAAGACAACTTAAAGAAAGCAACTTATAATAAAACTTCATTACATTCATTACAAATGTGTAAGTACACACTACTAACTAACTCAACCAGACCCTTTATTCTGCATATATTAATTATTTAAATGAGGAATATTGAGACGTGTTGGTTCCCGGAAGAAAACTCAAGACTACAATTCATGCTCAAACAGCAACATTACACACTAAAGATGAAGATGGGAAACAGCACAATTGTATATTGTTTCTGTAATGATTACTCTTTCTAAAAGTACACTAATGTCAGCAATTTCACAAGGGTGATGCTTCACATTTCTTCTGTTGTTGAT
Source organism: Gobio occitaniae (assembly GCA_033150135.1). NCBI lineage: Eukaryota > Metazoa > Chordata > Actinopteri > Cypriniformes > Gobionidae > Gobio > Gobio occitaniae. The sequence continues at coordinate 21,813 of JARQWZ010003193.1, forward strand.
GTCCATGACTGATGTAGAAGCTATCCATAGGCTAAAGCATCTCAACTCCAGCTGTAAACAGCCTAATCAGCCAAGTTGGAAAGTTCAAACGCTCCAAAGGTTTTTTTTAACATCATCAATAAACTCTAAAGTCATGCACTATACAAATGTGTAACTAAATGTCTAAAAATGTGAAACTATTTAACCTTAAGTGCTACATCCATAAATAAACCCTTACTCACAGCTCACTATTTTTACCCAAGAAGGGTTTGTTGTCTTAAAAAGAGCAGCTTGAATGCTTCAGCTCGATTTTATCTTCATCTCAAATCGCTTTGTTACCGTCTCCAGCAGTCTCATTTATTTATAAAGCCCTGTAAAATTTAGACCAAAGTGGTGAAAATGAAAGAAAGAACTTAATCTAGTGACTAATCATTGTTCTTTACAGCAAACCAAAATTCTATTCAAACTTTTTACATTGATACAATGTGAAAGTTAATTGTTTTAGCAGTAGTTGTGTTGTGAATACATTTTGAACTGGCTTTTTTAGAAATATGAAACTGCTTCTCTCTAATCTGTACCTTGCAGGAACGTATGAAAGTCATCAAGCCCAGTTCTAACGAACACGGTGAAACATAAAGCACTCATTACAGCGCGTTCAGACCACTGAAAACCTGACTGTGATGTGAGTTTAAAGAGCAAATGCTACTACTGGCACAGTGCCACAGCCGTTTCTGCCATAACACAGTTGAGTTAGGGGGGGAAACACCAGTCATTAACCAGCTAATGAATTAAAAGAGAAAAAGCACATTTCAGGGAAAGCCTTTGATGCTGTAAAGCAGGGCATGGTGGGCCAGTTATGGAGCTTTAATGAGTCTGATCCATCACTGTAAGTCCTCAGGTAGAGATGTTCACAAGGCCACCCGGAAACTTCCTCATAGAGTTGCAAACGAAAGGTCAAGAAGAGGTTAATCAACGAGCTCCATCATTAGATTATTCCCAACATTATTAATGTTTGCATTGTAACCCGGATAGGCCATATTCGTTTCCTCACTTAGGGATGCACACTACATATCGGCCACCATGTCGGAATCAACCGATAAATAATTGTTTTTAATATTATTGTTTTTGGCTCGATAAGAAAATTTGGCCGATATATTAAAGCTGATATTTGAATTGTTTGAAATATGATTGAAATTGAGGGAAAGTACAAGTCTCTCATATCGGCTACATACAATTATAATTGTGTGGTTTTAATGGTGGGGCTTTTGTTTTTGTAATCAGGCTCTCAAAAATTATATCAAAATTTGTATTTTGATTTATCGGCTAATATATCAGTTTTCGGCTTTCAAATATAAAGAATTATCGGTTATCGGACAAAACTTTCATATCATTTTCATATCGGTGCATCCCTGTTAGATTTAATGAACATTTAAATTGAGGAAAGCCAAAGCATTTAAACATGCCTATTGAATTTGCTCCATTGCATCTGGACACAGAGCGTTTTCACATCTGGCTATTTGAAGTGTTTATTTTGGCATGTGTTCTCCTTTAGTTCGGTTCGTTTTGCCATATACTGTATAAATTCGGGCTCAAATCCGTGCCAAAAACAATCTGTCTTGAACGAGATGGTCTCAATACGCTTGAAGATGAACGGTGGCGAGAAAGCAATCCGACCCAATGGACCAGGTTTTATCACAATGTATGATGGGTAATTACATACATCTTGTGAAAAGCAGTGGCGTTTGTTGTGTTAATGCCTCTCAAAATGAATCTTGGGATAATCTGCCTGATTGAATTGGTCGATCAAACATATTTCAGAACAGCTGTCCAAAACACATAAAAATACCAAAGTTTAGTTTGGTTCTTTTTGCCATATACTGTATGAATCCGGGCTCAAATCCGTGCCAAAAACAATTGGTCTTGAAAGAGATGATCTCAACACGCTTGGAGATGGACTCTGGAGCGGTTCGCTTGTGGTGAGAAAGCAATCCGACCCAATGGACCAGGTTTTATCGCAATGTAAGATGGGTAATTACATACATCTCGTTTGTTGTGCTAATGCCTCTCAAAACGAATCTTGGGATAATCTGCCTGATTGAAATTTGGTCGGACAAACATATTTCAGAACAGCTGTCCAAAACACATAAAAATACCAAAGTTTATGGGCTTTAATTGCTCAACAGTGCTGTGTGAAGTTCCAATGATAGGACAGTTTCCTCACATATTGTAAATTTTTTTCTTGTGGAAGCTAACCTGAACCAAGAAGAATTTGCAACATTTGAATCCCTGTTTCAGGAAAAAAGCAAACAATCTAAGTTTAAGACATTATCACATACCATACTCATCTGTACAGTGTGTGACTGCCATCACAAAGACCTCTCACGAGATAAAAGCTCCTCATTCACGAGCTAATCTTATATTGGTTATGAGATTTATCGCTGGGATCCAGCGGCATCACAGCCTATAGTGTTTCTCGCTCTGAGCCGCCGTCCACTTTCCAGACAATCAATAAGCAATCAGTGGAAGCTCACGGGGACATTTGGCCTGCATGGAGAATTCTTGAGTACATCAGAGCTGGAGTTCACAGCGCGAGCGGCCCGATACTGCGAGTTTAAAGAGAATTCTCAATCAGATCGCGTTTGATCTCGGGCACAGCGGCTTCCGAAGCGCGTATAAATAGATGCACTAGCATAGATAAAATAAGAAGGGTCGAGTCTCTGGACGTCTGGAGACGAACGCGGGGTACATATGAAATGATGGAGATTATTCATTTAAAGAACAGAGCGCCTCAGAGCGCATTAAATAATCTGTCTGCTGTAAACATATCAGTGAGCAACTCTCTCCTCTGCGTACTTTTGTTGTCTGGCACAGGCACACGGGTAAAAAACGTTTGCATAAGCCAAATTCTCAGATGTGATGGTGCGTGAGCACGTGTGTCAGGTCTGAACTGTGGGTTAATGGGGAATCCTGGGAGAAATAGGGAGGGGAGTGTGATTTTCACACTTCCTGAACACACAGTCATTACAGAATCAATCAAAGGCATCCTGAAAGCTGGGTGTGATAGAAATGCCCCTTGACATGTGCAAAGAGATTCGTTTTGTTCATCCACCCCCAATGATCAGCCGTGTGGTCATGGCACATACTCTAATGATGAGATTGTTTCGAACTTCAACACAATGAACCCAGAGCAAACTCTCTGATGTACTTTGCATTAAATTCTAGTAAACTCTCCGGGCCTTGAAATTCAATGTATTTCATGCATAATTCATCAGAGACTCGCATTTTGGAGAATGACTAAACCTTACAGAGGCTCACTTGAAAGTGGAAGAAGGGAAAGTTCTCAAGAGCTGAAGTTTCCCTCCTCCCTTGTCAACACACATACCTGTCCAGTGCCTCCTTCAGCTATTGTTCTCATTCAATTCCTCTCGGTAATGATGCAGACCATCCCCTCCACCCTCCCCAAACACCTATGCACATGCAGACGGATGTGTGTACTCACAGTCTCTCTGCGTTTCGGGGTATGTTCCTGGGCATGGTTTTGAGCCCGAGCCCGTGGCAGTCCACTGTGGTCCCGCTGCAAGTGCAGAGAGCCGGGCAAGCCGAGGCAGCCTCGCACAGAAGCAAGATCCGGACGCACGCCTCCACCAGCCTGCCCATAGAGTATCCTCCTCTCGCAGGCATGATCTCTGAGACGCGAGCGCTCAGGCCACCGCTCTCCCGTTCCCAGAACGCGAGGAGAGAGGGAAAAAAAAGCGGCTCCTTCACTTTCTGCACAAACTCTCCTTTTCCTCTTGTTGGAGGAGTTGCTTCGCGGCTTGTGTGCGTAACGCGCTCCTGCCTCAGTGCTTGCTCAAAAAGAAAGGGGATACAGAGCAGCAAAGGAACAAAAAATCTCTATCCTCTCTTCACACACACACACACACGGCAGTAATCCATCACAAGGATCTACAAATAGCAGTTCCCGGACTCCTCCCACCCCCTACCCTCTCTCTCTCTCTCTCTCTCTCTCTATTGCACCCCTCCCTATCCTCTCCCCCACCCCTGCCAGAACCTTAAACTCCCCTCTCTCTCTCTCTCTCCGGCTCAGACGGCACATGGCTCGCCGCCGTCCTCAGGCAAAGGCCCCTGCGAAGAGAGTGGCCCCGGGGAGGGGTCCGTACCCCCCACCGGCCCTCCCCTCCCCAAAAGAGCGCTGTATAATCATGCTTTGGGATGGGGGAAGGTTAGCAATGCAGAGAGCAAAATGACACAGCCTTTGTGGAAAGCATGCAGACTTTTTTTTGTTTGTTTGTCGCTTGACTTCTTCATTGAAATCTGAACGTTGGCTGAAGGGAGCGAGAGAGAAATATCAGAGCGATCTCGTTTGTTTGGACAGTCACTTTATATTAGGTGGCCTTAACTACTATGTACTAACATTTTAATTAATCATTTGATACATTGGACTTAGTGTGTACATACATGTTTTTACATTGTACTTACATTTTTAAAAATATCTGCATGTAATTACATCTGTAATTAATTTCTGTAGTTACATTTGTAATTATTTATTTATTTATGCATTCTCTTTTTCATGGTAATGCAACATGAAGTGCTACAACAATCCTCAAACACAACAAAAATATATTCCATGACAAGAAGAACAGGAGTAGGATGAAGAAAAAAAAATCTTGTAAACTCCTACCCCAATCTTATATTAAGAAAGTCACAAATTAGATGGCCTCACCAACATAAGAAAAAGAAATATGTATATATATATATATACACACATTTAAACAAGAATAAACAAACAAAAAATAACAATAATGCGATAATGACAACTTTCAAAACATAAACAACGACAAAACCATCGTTGTTATAAATTTTAACAATTTTTACATTCATCTTTGTACAGATTAAATATCTTCTGTTTATACTGATATTTAAATTGAAGAATATTTGAACAACATTTTAATTCATTTTCTAGATAGTTCCATCTTTTCACCCTTTTCACCCTTTTCACCCAATTACAATGTTGAAACTTCCCTTACACCAAACCCTACCCTTAAACTTACCCACACCACCACACCTGTCCCTAACCCTACCCTTAAACTTACCAACACCACCACACCTGTCCCTAACCCTACCCTTAAACTGACCCACACCACCACACCTGTCCCTAACCCTACCCTTAAACTTACCCACACCACCACACCTGTCCCTAACCCTACCCTTAAACTTACCCACACCACCACACCTGTCCCTAACCCTACCCTTAAACTTACCCACACCACCACACCTGTCCCTAACCCTACCCTTAAACTTACCAACACCACCACACCTGTCCCTAACCCTACCCTTAAACTTACCCACACCACCACACCTGTTCCTAACCCTACCCTTAAACTTACCCACACCACCACACCTGTCCCTAACCCTACCCTTAAACTGACCCACACCACCACACCTATCCCTAACCCTACCCTTAAACTTACCCACACCACCACACCTGTCCCTAACCCTACCCTTAAACTTACCCACACCACCACACCTGTCCCTAACCCTACCCTTAAACTTACCCACACCACCACACCTGTCCCTAACCCTACCCTTAAACTTACCCACACCACCACACCTGTCCCTAACCCTACCCTTAAACTTACCCACACCACCACACCTGTCCCTAACCCTACCCTTAAACTTACCCACACCACCACACCTGTCCCTAACCCTACCCTTAAACTTACCCACACCACCACACCTGTCCCTAACCCTACCCTTAAACTTACCCACACCACCACACCTGTCCCTAACCCTACCCTTAAACTTACCCATACCACCACACCTGTCCCTAACTCTACTCTTAAACTTACCCATACCACCACACCTGTTCCTAACCCTACCCTTAAACTGACCCACACAACCACACCTGTTCCTAACCCTACCCTTAAACTTACCCACACCACCAAACCTGTCCCTAACCCTACCCTTAAACTTACCCACACCACCTCACCTGTCCCTAACCCTACCCTTAAACTTACCCACACCACCACACCTGTCCCTAACCCTACCCTTAAACTTACCCATACTAACACACCTGTCCCTAACCCTACCCTTAAACTTACCCAAACTAACACACCTGTCCCTAACCCTACCCTTAAACTTACCCATACTAACACACCTGTCCCTAACCCTACCCTTAAACTTACCCATACTAACACACCTGTCCCTAACTCTACCCTTAAACTTACCCATACCACCACACCTGTCCCTAACCCTACCCTTAAACTTACCCATACCACCACACCTGTCCCTAACCCTACCCTTAAACTTACCCATACAACCACACCTGTCCCTAACCCTACCCTTAAACTTACCCATACCACCACACCTATCCCTAACCCTACCCTTAAACTGACCAACACCACCAAACCTGTCCCTAACCCTACCCTTAAACTTACCCATACCACCACACCTGTCCCTAACCCTACCCTTAAACTTACCCATACCACCACACCTGTTCCTAACCCTACCCTTAAATTTACCCACACCACCAAACCTGTCCCTAACCCTACCCTTAAACTTACCCATACCACCACACCTGTCCCTAACCCTACCCTTAAACTTACCCATACCACCAAACCTCTCCCTAACCCTACCCTTAAACTGACCAACACCACCAAACCTGTCCCTAACCCTACCCTTAAACTTACCCATACCACCACACCTGTTCCTAACCCTACCCTTAAATTTACCCACACCACCAAACCTGTCCCTAACCCTACCCTTAAACTTACCCATACCACCACACCTGTCCCTAACCCTACCCTTAAACTTACCCATACCACCACACCTGTCCCTAACCCTACCTTTAAACTGACCAACACCACCAAACCTGTCCCTAACCCTACCCTTAAACTTACCCATACCACCACACCTGTCCCTAACCCTACCCTTAAACTTACCCATACCACCACACCTGTTCCTAACCCTACCCTTAAATTTACCCATACCACCACACCTATCCCTAACCCTACCCTAAACTTACCCACACCACCACACCTGTCCCTAACCCTACCCTTAAACTTACCCATACCACCACACCTATCCCTAACCCTACCCTTAAACTGACCAACACCACCAAACCTGTCCCTAACCCTACCCTTAAACTTACCCATACCACCACACCTGTCCCTAACCCTACCCTTAAACTTACCCATACCACCACACCTGTCCCTAACCCTACCCTAAACTTACCCATACCACCAAACCTGTCCCTAACCCTACCCTTAAACTTACCCACACCACCACACCTGTTCCTAACCCTACCCTTAAACTTACCATACCACCACACCTGTCCCTAACCCTACCCTTAAACTGACCCATACCACCACACCTGTCCCTAACCCTACCCTTAAACTTACCCATACCACCACACCTGTCCCTAACCCTACCCTTAAACTTACCCATACCACCACACCTGTCCCTAACCCTACCCTTAAACTTACCCATACCACCACACCTGTCCCTAACCCTACCCTTAAACTTACCCATACCACCACACCTGTCCCTAACCCTACCCTTAAACTGACCCATACCACCACACCTGTCCCTAACCCTACCCTTAAACTTACCCATACCACCACACCTGTCCCTAACCCTACCCTTAAACTTACCCATACCACCACACCTGTCCCTAACCCTACCCTTAAACTTACCCATACCACCACACCTGTCCCTGTCCCTAACCCTACCCATATCCCACCTCAATATCAGCAAAAGTGTTTTGCAATACAATATGAACACAGTAAGTACATTGTACTTATTTTTTGATGTAAGCACATACACTTCTATATGGCACCAAAAATGGTTCTTGGCTCGTAATCATAGGGGAACCTTTTTTAGTGCTATATAGCACAAATTTTGGTGCTTCAGTGGTTCTTCAGAGGTGCTATATAGCACCTTAGTCAAAGAACCGGTGAAGAACCTCTGAAGAACCGCTGAAGAATCCAGTGAATACCCTTCAAATGTAAAGTGTCAGCAACAATAACAATAACAACGTGTCCGTCCTAATGAAAGGTTTTTCCGGACAAAAGGATACGCTGAAAAGACTTCTCCACACTTAGCATCTGATTTACTTCACACAAATTCCTCCACTGCTCCCCCTTGTGGATAACATGGCCAAAGTTTGTCACATGTATTTCTCTACACTAACTCAAGCAGATGGACCCGATCTCATTTCCAAAATACACTTCTGCACTCATTCTACCATTGAATAGCCACTGTAAGTCTAGCAACTGAATATATCTGAACATGCAATTATGGATGCCACAATTATGTAATCGTTCAAAGGTGCAATTACAAACAAAATGTACACTTACATTATTCTATGTGCTTTTGTTCTTTCTACAGGTTATCTTGTTTTAATTTTAGTTTTATAATACCATGCATATTTTTAACTTTGGTTTGGTTTCTTTAAAATAAAAATAAAAAATATATGATATTTGAGGTTTAATAGAAAAGCAATAAAAGTTTTTCAGGAAGAGTGTTTTCAGCTTGTTTATTTTGATATATGGCATGCAGTCGCTTCAAACAATGGCATAAAGCTATTCAAAACATTCAATGTAAATTGTGATAATTGTAATTAATAATCGCAATTTGTGATGTCTAGTGTTTTGGTTTTGTTTCATGTTCATGTTTTCTGTTTGAGTTTAATCATGTTTCCTGGTTTGTCATGTGATTCCAAGATCGGCGATACACCTCGCTTGACTCTGGTGCCGTATATAGGCTTGGCTTTATTGCTGAGTGGGTCTTCTTTTACTGTGGGGACTGTGGATGAGGGGCCCCACTATCCCACAGTACCCTCCACACCAGAGAGTCCTGTCCACGTCCAGAGTCCAGCGACGCCTCCTGTCCACGTCCAGAGTCCAGCGACACCTCCTGTCCACGTCCAGAGTCCAGCGACGCCTCCTGTCCACATCCAGAGTCCAGCGACGCCTCCTGTCCACGTCCAGAGTCCAGCGACGCCTCCTGTCCACGTCCAGAGTCCAGCTACATCTCCTGTCCACATCCAGAGTCCAGTGACGCCTCCTGTCCACGTCCAGAGTCCAGCTACATCTCCTGTCGACATCCAGAGTCCAGCGACGCCTCCTAACCACATCCAGAGTCCAGCGACTCCTCCTGTCCACATCCAGAGTTCAGCTACGCCTCCTGTCCACGTCCAGAGTCCAGCGACATCTCCTGTCCACGTCCAGAGTCCAGCGACTCCTCCTGTCCACATCCAGAGTCCAGCGACCCCTCCTGTCCACGTCCAGAGTCCAGTGACATCTCCTGTCCACGTCCAGAGTCCAGCGACTCCTCCTGTCCACATCCAGAGTCCAGCGACTCCTCCTGTCCACATCCAGAGTCCAGCGACGCCTCCTGTCCACGTCCAGGGTCCAGCGACACCTCCTGTCCACATCCAGAGTCCAGCGACGCCTCCTGTCGACATCCAGAGTCCAGCGACCCCTCCTGTCCAAGTTCAGAGTCCAGTGACATCTCCTGTCCACATCCAGAGTCCAGCGATATCTCCTGTCCACGTCCAGAGTCCAACGACTCCTCCTGTCCACGTCCAGAGTCCAGCGACATCTCCTGTCCACGTCCAGAGTCCAGCGACTCCTCCTGTCCACATCCAGAGTTCAGTGACATCTCCTGTCCACGTCCAGAGTCCAGTGACATCTCCTGTCCATGTCCAGAGTCCAGCGTCATCTCCTGTCCACGTCCAGAGTCCAGCGACATCTCCTGTCCACGTCCAGAGTCCAGCGACACCTCCTGTCCACGTCCAGAGTCCAGCGACTCCTCCTGTCCACGTCCAGAGTCCAGCGACATCTCCTGTCCACGTCCAGAGTCCAGCGACTCCTCCTGTCCACGTCCAGAGTCCAGCGACTCCTCCTGTCCACCTCCAGGGTCCAGCGATATCTCCTGTCCACGTCCAGAGTCCAGCGACTCCTCCTGTCCACGTCCAGAGTCCAGCGACGCCTCCTGTCCACGTCCAGAGTCCAGCGACACCTCCTGTCCACGTCCAGAGTCCAGCGACATCTCCTGTCCACGTCCAGAGTCCAGCGACTCCTCCTGTCCACGTCCAGAGTCCAGCGACATCTCCTGTCCACATCCAGAGTCCAGCGACACCTCCTGTCCACGTCCAGAGTCCAGTGACGCCTCCTGTCCACATCCAGAGTCCAGTGACGCCTCCTGTCCACATCCAGAGTCCAGCGACGCCTCCTGTCCACGTCCAGAGTCCAGTGACGCCTCCTGTCCACATCCAGAGTCCAGTGACGCCTCCTGTCCACATCCAGAGTCCAGCGACAGCCCCTGACCAGCATACAGTGACGGCTTCCTGAACTTGCATCGCCATGGTCCCTTGAACTGCTTGCTTCTCCATGGCTTTCTGAACTGCTTCACGGCCCAGGTCCGTCCATGCTCCACGGCTAGTCTCTGCCTTGCCAGGGTCCATGTCCTCTCCCCTTGCACGGGCCTGGCCCGCCATCCCTCCACCAAGACCACCCTCCTAGACTTTTGTTTATTTTTGGGTGTTTCGTTGGGCATTAAGGGCCGCCCTTAGAGGGGGGGATCTGTAATGTCTAGTGTCTTGGTTTTGTTTCATGCTCATTTTTTCTGTTTGAGTTTAATCAGTCATGTTTCCTGGTTTGTGATGTGATTCCACTGTGCCCTCATGTGATCATGTCATGTGCTTCCCTAGTCTCCTGTGTCATGTTGTCATTGGTTGATGTAGTCATGTTTGTTCTAAGTTCTGTCATTGGTTCATTGTCATTGTTCGCAGGTGTGTCTTGTTAGACATTAGTCTGTGTATTTAATCCCTCATGTTTGCCATGTGTCTTTGTCTAGTATTGTCCGTGTAAACCTCTGTAGGTGAGTTTGTTTATGTCAAGTTCAGGTTCATGTTGATTTCAAGTCAAGTATGTTGTTTACGTTGTATCTGTTCACATTGTTCACTAATAAACTGGACATGGGTTCTTCATCAAGCTCGCCTCCAGTGGACAATTGTTGTCCATTGCTCTCCTCATTTGTAAGTCGCTTTGTATAAAAGCATCTGCTAAATGATTAAATGTAAATGTAATATACATATTTGATAATAACTTGTGTTTTTAGAGCACTGTGTCATGTGTGAGATGCGAGCGCAACGGTCAAAGACATCCGTCTAGTGGGTTTACACAGAAAACTCTTCCTAAAGCATACATACACCTCCTCCATTAAAGGACACGCCACTTTTTTTGAAAATAGGCTCATTTTGCGACTCCCCTAGATTTAAACAGTTGAGTTTGACAGTTTTCGAATCCATTCAGCCGATCTCCGGGTCTGGCGCTAGCACTTTTAGCATAGCTTAGCATAGATCATTGAATCTGATTAGACCGTTGATCAAAGAGTTTCGATATTTTTTAAATAAAAACAAGCCTCCACGATGTGCTGCTACATCATATCATAACGTTAACATGCCTAAATGTCATACTTCATTAATCCGGAATGGACAAAAGTATGGAAGCCATTGCGAGTTTATATCTCAGAATTCTGACTTTATAACTCGCAATTGCGACTTTATATCTCAGAATTCTGACTTTATATCACGCAATTGCGCGTTTATATCTCAGAATTCTGACTTTATAACTCGCAATTGCGACTTTATATCTCAGAATTCTGACTTTATATCACGCAATTGCGACTTTATATCTCAGAATTCTGACTTTATATCACGCAATTGCGACTTTATATCTCAGAATTCTGACTTTATATCACGCAATTGCGAGTTTATATCTCATATCACGCAATTGCGAGTTTATATCTCAGAATTCTGACTTTATAACTCGCAATTGCGACTTTATATCTCAGAATTCTGACTTTATATCACGCAATTGCGACTTTATATCTCAGAATTCTGACTTTATATCACGCAATTGCGAGTTTATATCTCAGAATTCTGATTTTATATCACGCAATTGCGAGTTTATATCTCAGAATTCTGACTTTATAACTCGCAATTGCGAGTTTATATCTCAGAATTCTGACTTTATATCACGCAATTGCGACTTTATATCTCAGAATTCGGACTTCATATCACGCAATTGCGAGTTTATATCTCAGAATTCTGACTTTATAACTCGCAATTGCGAGTTTATATCTCAGAATTCTGACTTTATATCACGCAATTGTGACTTTATATCTCAGAATTCTGACTTTATATCACGCAATTGCGAGTTTATATCACAGAATTCTGACTTTATAACTCGCAATTGTGACTTTATATCTCAGAATTCTGACTTTATATCACGCAATTGCGAGTTTATATCTCAGAATTCGGACTTTATAACTCGCAATTGCGACTTTATATCTCAGAATTCTGACTTTATATCACGCAATTGCGACTATATATCTCAGAATTCTGACTTTATAACTTGCAATTGCGACTTTATATCTCAGAATTCTGACTTTATAACTCGCAATTGCGAGTTTATATCTCAGAATTCTGACTTTATATCACGCAATTGCGACTTTATATCTCAGAATTCGGACTTCATATCACGCAATTGCGAGTTTATATCTCAGAATTCTGACTTTATAACTCGCAATTGCGAGTTTATATCTCAGAATTCTGACTTTATATCACGCAATTGTGACTTTATATCTCAGAATTCTGACTTTATATCACGCAATTGCGAGTTTATATCTCAGAATTCTGACTTTATAACTCGCAATTGTGACTTTATATCTCAGAATTCTGACTTTATATCACGCAATTGCGAGTTTATATCTCAGAATTCGGACTTTATAACTCGCAATTGCGACTTTATATCTCAGAATTCTGACTTTATATCACGCAATTGCGACTATATATCTCAGAATTCTGACTTTATAACTTGCAATTGCGACTTTATATCTCAGAATTCTGACTTTATATCACGCAATTGCGAGTTTATATCTCAGAATTCTGACTTTATATCACGCAATTGCGAGTTTATATCTCAGAATTCTGACTTTATATCACGCAATTGCGAGTTTATATCTCAGAATTCTGACTTTATATCATGCAATTGTGACTTTATATCTCAGAATTCTGACTTTATATCACGCAATTGTGACTTTATATCTCAGAATTCTGACTTTATAACTCGCAATTGCGACTTTATAATCAGAATTCTGACTTTATAACTCGCAATTGCGACTTTATAATCACAATTCTGACTTTATATCACGCAATTGCGACTTTATAATCACAATTCTGACTTTATAACTCACAATTGCGACTTTATAATCACAATTCTGACTTTATATCACGCAATTGCGACTTTATAATCACAATTCTGACTTTATAACTCGCAATTGCGACTTTATAATCAGAATTCTGACTTTATATCACGCAATTGCGACTTTATAATCACAATTCTGACTTTATAACTCACAATTGTGAGAAAATCCAAATCGCGCGTGAACTGTCCAACTGAATCGCGAACACACCGTTATGACCAATTCATTGAAGAGAACCGACTCACTCACCAGTTCACAGACTTTATAGTAAACAGTGAATAGCGCCACCGCCTGGCCTCGTTTGCCACGACAGGTGTTCCTACTTTGTAACAGTTAAAATAAACTATAATCCAGGATTATTGTCGTTAACTAAAACTATTAATACATTTCTGTTAATTTTACTAAGCTAAATATATAGGCTAAATATTAGTTTGCAAACCTAAACTATAAAAGCTATAAATATTAATAAAACTATGATAAAACTAAAATAACACTGCTATAAATAGCAATAAATCATCAAATGTTTACTTATTTTCTATGAGGTGAACGTTATTTAAAAGTTACATTTTGTAGTTGAGTTTGTGTGTAATACAATCTTAAAATAAATAAATATACAAATAAATAAAAAAGCACAATTTATCATATTTTAGGAAAAAGTTTTTTATGTCTTTGTTATGAATTTCATTCATTTTTCTACATTTCTGACCATTTCATGTGTCATCTGTGGTACACTGATCATTTGCAAATTCTAAGTATTTTAATCTAAATTAAATACGCATAGTTCATACCAGTGAATAAAATTTGACTGAATATGGCATATTAAACACACCCAGTATTGTATTGGGTGATAAACACACAGAACCAGAGCTTATCCTATTCTTTAGATTTACAGATTTGCTTTAAATGACCAAACCAAACATTACTGTGAATAACAGTGGAGGTAGAATGTGAACTCTATAGAAATGCCCAGACTCTACTGTATGTAGAATTAACATGTTAAAGTGGGAAACACATTGGGTTTGGGGCCATAAAATAAATCCCCTTTTCTATTGTTATGTATGATATATAAGATATAAAATACCCAATGCAGTTTGTTCCTTCATTTTTTACACAAATAGCCATATGTAATATTTCCCACTGGGTTGCAATATGTGTTCCACCATGAAATAAATATAGTGTTAAACACGCCACACACACACACACACACACACACACACACACACACACACACACACACACACACACACACACACACACACACACACACACACACACACACACACACACACACCAAATGAAATCCCTAATATGTACAGTCATTTATCATAGACCTATCATAGGCAATGTCCTGTACTGTTTAAGTTGTTTAAATGCATATGTACAAATACAATACATTCTTATATTGTAGACACTATTGTGGGAGAGTCAAAATGCAAATTAGAAGCTCATCTTTACTGACAGGTATACACTTAAAGGGACAGTTCACCCAAAAATGAAAATTCTGTCAGTATTTACTCGCCCTCAAGTGGTTTCAAACCTGTACATACTTATTTGTTCTGCTGAACACAAAGGGTATATTTTAAAGAATTGTTGTAAGCGCTTAACCGGCAGATGGCGACAGCGCGCGGCGGATCGATCGATTGCTTCCAAACGGTTTGTAAGTGGCTCAACTGTTTTAAAGTTGCGAAAAATCCCTGCTTCTCCCATCAAATATTTATCCTTACATTACATGTTATTGAATTTGGGTGGAACGACGTATATATATTTTTTCTAAGGGCAAAAACAATGCGCCGCCATCTTGGCTCGAGGTTTTCCCAGAGGGATGAGCTTCCTGCGCGTGACGTCACGCTCCCCCTCAGCAGCAACAGGCGTCTGGACGACAGCGGAGAGCGAGAAGGAAGAGATTAAACACCGAAAACTCACTCCCAACGGGAACTTTTTAATGTTTCTGTGGTAAATAAAACGATCTTCGACGTCCGGGATCCGTCGTCCGATGTTCGTCAACAGAAACTCTCGCGGATGGAAAGTTTGGGAAGGCCTCTGACGTCACTCGCCTCGGCACTTGTTTTATCTGATAGAAACTGGTGGCTTTTGAATAACACCGACCTTGATTTTTAACTTTACTCAAACATTAAATCTTCCCACATTCCGATCCGGGCTGGAAAACTTCCTCAGGCGCGACGCGAAAATGATGCCGGTGAGTGACGGGTTTGTTTTCATATATTCTCGCCTATATAAGATCACAAACGCTGCTTTAATATCTCCTCTGTTGTTCTGTAGATATATTATTATTATTATGTGTACGTGACTGTATTAGATTAATGCTCATCGATCTCAGAAAGTTACATGGTTAATATATATTAACAGAGCAATACCTTTTTAAGTTATATTTTTCTTTCCATTTTATCTTTAAACACTTTATTTCCGCCACAAATAAATAATCATGGTTTTGTAAATCACAACTGTAACATAAACATCGAAATTATGACATACTAAGCCATAATTATGACTTGAACAGTCGAAAATATGACACCAAAGTCAGTCACAATTTCGATTTTTATTCGTTTCATCATGGAATTATGTCAATTTCTATTTTTTAATCTCGTATGTATGATTTAGTTGGCCTGTGTCATATTTATGACATTTTTATGATTTTTTTTAAAGATTTGGCAGTGGAAAAAGGAACAGGTTATTCTACCGTCATTACCCACAGTTTCTGTCCCATTGGTGTTTTTTTACATCATTATTTGTGTATTAAGTCAAAATGTGATCTTCCAATATTAATCATCAGTTATTATTAGCATCTCAATTAGAAGGGAGAGTCTTCTCCTTGAGTAGGTTCTTCTGTTGAATAAGAACTTACTTCACGATTAAAGTAAGTATGTCTCTTAAAGGTGCAGTGTGTAGTATTTATGAGGATCTATTGACAGAAATGCAATAAAATATACTTAACTATGTTTTCAGTGGAGTATAAAGATCTTACACAATGAACCGTTTCTATCTACACACACCGCGGGTCTCCTTATGGCGTGTCCACACCAAACGTAAATGTAATTATTTGTGAGTAGAATGCATACAAAGTCAATGCAAAGACACAAATTCGCACCGGATAATGTGTTTGCTGTGAAGTGGGGGACGCATGTGCCACGAACATGTGATATTCGCCTAAATTTTGTCTCTTCTGCTCAAGTTTGCACGAAAGTCGTGATTGAGGCGAATATCACGCGTTCACGGCAAACGCATTGCCTATCGCGTTGTCGCGCAAGCCAATCAGTGAACAGCTTATTGACATGTCCGGTTTGACAGGTTATCAATCTGGCACCCATCATCCTCAGGTAGTAAATTAGTCAATAGAGTAATCGATTAATTGACAAATTAGTTGATAGATCAGTCAACTAATTAGACGATCGATTAATCGACAAATCAGTCGATAGATTAACCGACAAATTAGTTGATAGATTAATCGATTAATCAACAAATTAGTTGATAGATTAATCGACAAACCAGTCGATAGATTAATCGACAAATCAGTCGATAGATTAACTGACAAATTAGTTGATAGATTAATCGATGAATCGTCAAATCAGTTGATAGATCATTCAACAAATTAGTCGATAGATTAATCGATAAATTGATAAATCAATTGATAGACTAACCGGCAAATTAGTTGATAGATTAATCAATTAATCGACAAATTAGTTGATAGACCAGTCAACAAATTAGTCGATCGATTAATCGTCAAAATCAGTCGATAGATTAACCGACAAATTAGTTGATAGATTAATAGATTAATCTACAAATTAGTTGATAGACCAGTCAACAAAGTAGTCGATGGATTAATCGATTAATCGACAAATCAGGCGACAGATTAACCGACAAATTAGGTGATAGACTAATAGATTAATCGACAAATTAGTTGATAGATTAATCGATTAATCGACAAATTAGTTGATCGCTTAATCAATATAAAAATAGTCATTAGTGTCAGCCCTAGACTATACGCTCCTGGGACCCAGGAATAGACTTTTGTCCACTGTAGTTTTGCACTATAGTGTATATTTTAGTGATTTTCTCTGACATCATATATGTCACATGTCTCAGTCTGGATGTCCTGTAAAGAGCAGATCTGGGGCTTTGCAGAGATACCACATGTGTGGAGGTTTCACCCGGACAATCTTTAAAAACGGCTGACATTAATGTTTAGCACTTTAATGGAAAAAATTATAATATTTTGTAATTATAATTTAAATCGGATACATATTCAAATTGTTTGCTATAAATCAACATTCAGGAAAATGTTATGGGGTTTTTAATCAAAATATGACTTTCTGTTACAAAACAGGGCATTTATTTCATAATTGTCCACTGTAGAGACGCCAGGACTAAAATCATGTTTATCAGGCATTCTGGAGACACAACAAGTGAATAGGGAAAGAAATTACATATCAAAATTCCCATGAAATATTAGATGATATTATGAAAATGTTGCCAATTATTACTCCCATTATTACACTTCTATTTTCCTTACATGTTGCACCAAGAACACATTAATATGCAAATTAGATACATTGTATTGAATGGGAAAATCCGAGTATGGCCATTTTACCCACATATTGCATAAAGTAAAATTGTATATCAATTCATTCCACTATATCTTTCATAACATAGTTCAGAATCATCTTTAAACAAAGTGTGTTAAAAAAAACCCTGAAAGCTAAAAATTGAAAATTGTTTTTGCCTATACATGAGTCCTGGTGTCAAATACAGAGGACATATCATAACATATGACTAAAATATAATTTTTCAATTCAACCTTATTTATTAAGGTTACATGGCTCACAAACAACAAAAACAATACTAGGCCAATTTAATTCATTTTTGTGGCAGGGCAAGTAAAAATTTGAACCCCTGAAAAAATCCTTAGCGTTGAGCCCTGAAATATATTTTTAAAAACAACGGATTTGCGAGCTCCATGTAGTGACTTTAGCAGTAATGTTGAGGAGGAATGGAGAAGGTGACGAACCTAAACAGGCAAAAATTTGGGTTTTTGTTTCTTAAAAACAACTAAAATCTGGAGAAACAACCCAAGCAAAGCCAACCTCTTTTGTGTTGTAAATAGTTGTGTGATGTATAAATAAATGTTGTTTATATTTATTTACCAAATTTACTGCCTACAGCTACTACATGATGCAAATATCCGCTTCGCGTTTCACTATTATGCTGCGTTCACACCAGACGTGACTTGCGTGAATAAATTGCGCTATTTGCGTGTATTTGGACGCTTGAACATTGAGTTTACTCGCTTCATTCGCGCGTGACATTCGCTGCACAACAGATGTGAATTCGTGTCATGGGAGGGGTTTCTGCCAGCGGCTCGTCTCGCTGTGAAATGGCTGACATGATTGTTTTAAAATACGGCGAATAAGCTCAATGTGCCGGCTTTAGCTAGCTTGTAGTCTCAATATGTAGAGCTCAAATTGAGTAAAGAGCGTTTTTTACAACTTACCAGACTGTCCAACCTCCTCACTCACTTTCTTCCAAGCAAGATCAATCTGTGTATAATCCGTGTATCGGATTTTGCTCTGCCCGGGACGGGTTGTGTCGAGCCATTCGTTAGTCTGGTTGTTTGATGAGAAAAAAATGAAATGTAGTTGCAATAAACGCGAATCCGTACAGCTGCAGAAGCGCAGGACTTTTATTCTGCTGAGCGGAACTGAGGAAGAACCGATGACGGAATAGTTTGATCTTCGGCTGACCAATCAGCAGAAAGGGGCGTATAATTCCCGCCCACGTGTAGAAATTGAATATTCAAACTGTTTATTAATTTTTCTACCTCTGAACGAAAAACGAAAAATCAAGTCGAAATCTCGTTTTTTCGTTTTTCTACTTTCAATATTAAATCAAAAATCGACTGAACGAGTGATACACGGATTGTGTATCATTCGTTCAGTCGATTAAAAAAAAAATTATAATATTGAAATTAGAAAAATGAGAAAACCGCTTGTGTAGAAATCGAATATTCAAACAGTTTAATAATTTTTCTACCTCTGAACAAAACACTTTTTTCTGAAAAAATCTAATTCTAATTTCAATATTAAATCAAAAATCGTCTGAACGAATGACACACGGATTATGATCCTTTTAATTCCTGTTTCTATTAAGTATGAAGATGTATCGTACAGCTCCGGGTATCCACATATGAGTTTGTCCTCATTGTTGTCCCTACTAGAGAAAGCTCCTGATTGGTTAACGCGGCGCGAATATCCGCCAAAGTTCGGATTTTTCAACTCGCGCGAATCACGCGTCAAACGCCCGAAACGCTCAATTCGCGCCGCCTCATTCGCGCAATTCGCAGAATGCTTATTCCCGTCTTTGCGTTGACTTAACATGTAAATCACTCGCGTTTAACGCTTCATTCGCGTCTGAACGCACCATTACAGTGAAGCCGCCATTTTGCGCCATCATATTTCTACAGTGGCCCTAAACGGACAAACTTCTCTAGAGCACTAGCTACTCTCTGACGACCACATCTTTTATCTTTAAAGGGAATTTCTTTCCTCGATTGAACACAAAGGAAGATATTTTGTAACCAAGCAGCTGATCGGCCCCATTGACTTCAATAGAATGGGAGAAATACACTATGGAGGAAGTCGAGGCATCTTCCTTTGTGTTCAGCAGAAGAAAGAAACTCATGCAGGTGTGGAGGGTGAGGAAATGATGAAAGGATTTTGACTTTGTGTTGAACTATCCCTTTAATCTCCACTTCTTATATAACACAATGTTTGTGGAGTTTCATGACGTGTGCTTCATTGAGATCGATCTCATCCACTGGTGTTTTCCAGATGTTCCTGACCGTGTATCTCAGTAACAATGACCAGCACTTCACCGAGGTGCCCATCACCCCAGAGACGGTGTGCCGTGATGTGGTGGAGCTGTGCCAGGACCCCGGGGCCAGCGGCTGCCATCTGGCTGAAGTGTGGCGAGGCTCCGGTGAGACACTCACACACACACACACACACACACACACACTCGCGCTGGCCAGCCGGTCATCACACTCACACACACTCATGAATGTCACCGTTCAGTGAACATCACTTAACATGCATGATATTTAAAGGTCCCATGGCATGGCATTTTTTTATTATTTTATAATGTTTCCTGAAGTGTACCGATTTTCTTTTTTACACAATAAAAGAACGAAAGTATACATGAACAAGATGTTTATTTGGTATTTAACAGGCTAAATTGGCTTTTGGCTAATGCAAACAAGTCCGCAATCTGAAATGAACAGGAAATTGAATTGGAAATTAAAGGCTGAAAGGTGAAATTAAAGGCAACAACTGCATATTCTACAATCCAAACTAAGATGTTACTTAAATCAGCATTTGTTTTTAAATTCAGTGTAAAGAAAAAAAGTCTTTACCAGTGAAATTAAATAAAACCAAAGTATATAATTGTTCCAAAATGTTAAATCAAATAATGTTTAGTGCAACGAAAAAAACTAAGATGCTCCAGCAGGTGCTTTTTAAATCAAATTAAGTCAATGTCATTTTAAGGTAAAATAAAAATCATCATCCTATAGGCTACAGAACTGATAGTATTTCATTTCTAAAGTGCAGCATGATCTTCTTTAAGCTACAAAAAGAAGTATTTCAGCTTTGTCACAAGTTAGTCTGTTTCGTTCTTATCCGATCCAACACGTGAGAAGCTAAGCTGAACAAACACTCACGATCTACACTTGTGCAGCGCGGAGAGGTAAGCTCACGCAACTTCAGCTCACGCAACTTCAGCTCGCGCATCTTCAGCTAGCGCAACTTCAGCTCGCGCAACTTCAGCTCGCGCAACTTCAGCTCGCTCAACTTCAGCTCGCGCAACTTCAGCTCGCGCAACTTCAGCTCGCGCAACTTCAGCTCGCGCATCTTCAGCTCGCGCAACTTCAGCTCGCGCAACTTCAGCTCGCGCAACTTCAGCTCGCGCATCTTCAGCTCGCGCAACTTCAGCTCGCGCAACTTCAGCTCGCGCAACTTCAGCTCGCGTAACTTCAGCTCGCTCAACTTCAGCTCGCTCAACTTCAGCTCGCGCAACTTCAGCTCGCGCAACTTCAGCTCGCTCAACTTCAGCTCGCTCAACTTCAGCTCGCGCAACTTCAGCTCGCGCAACTTCAGCTCGCTCAACTTCAGCTCGCGCAACTTCAGCTCGCGCAACTTCAGCTCGCGCAACTTCAGCTCGCTCAACTTTCGCAACTTCAGCTCGCGCAACTTCAGCTCGCTCAACTTCAGCTCGCTCAACTTCAGCTCGCCCAACTTCAGCTCGCGCAACTTCAGCTCGCGCAGGAAAGCGGCTCTTCATTCCCTTCAGCATCTCGTCTTCTCCCTCAGTTCTCCAGTTTCCGTTTGTAACACACAAGTGACATGTTCGCGAATGATTGCAATATAAGGGTATGTGCACGCGGCGCACTTCCGGAAAAATCGGCAGAAAAATACAAAGTAAACCGTCCGGTTCCGGTTTTTGGCCGGTCAACCGGTGCATCCCTAATTTTTACATCATAAAATGTCATAATTTAGAAATAAAGGCATTTTTTCTATACTGATGTTTTCCCTCTGGAAATGAATGCTCTGTTTCAAGAGGCGTGTCTGCTGTGAGACTTCAGTAAAAACGCCCACTGTTGTGATTGGCTGACATCTTTGTATTTGAAATGAGTATTAGATCTTGTAGCGGAGGGGGCGTGGTTTAACAAGGTCTACGAGCTGCTGCCAGAGAGACGGATGGACCTGAATTCACTTCACATCAGTTCTGTCAGTCTCAGTTCAGTGAACTGTTGTAGTTACAGCATATACTTCAGAATATTAGTTTATTTCTAGTCGGAGGGACTGTCACTCATGTCAGAAAGTTAGTAACTTTAGTAAATGATGGATCAGCGCTGACTGGAGACGCGAACCGTTTAGAACGATTCAGTCCGATTTGGTGAACTGGTGGCTCTGCTGATGTTGAGCAGAAACGACTGTATGCACATTTTAGAACAGATAGACGCGACGAGGACGTACAAAAACACTGTTCTGTCAGGAGAGAGAGAAGCCGCAGCACGAATAATACAGTTCTGTGTGAACTTGAATAATTAGCTACACATCAGAAATCACTGATCACAGATCAGAAGGAACTGAAAAAAGACTTGTTTTCATCTGTACATCCAAACACTGAGAAACTGCCAGCATTCACTCCTTCACAAGCCATGATCTCTCGAGGACAAATATGGCGCTCGCATGGGCGTGTCCAAATCCAAATTGGGCGGAGGAAAGGGAGGTAACTGTTCCTGTTATGACATCATAACAGGAAAATTCCAGATCAGCTCGTCTGGGCTGTCATTTTCTCAAAGGCAGAGAGAGACAGCCACAACTCGGGTTTACACCCATCAACATTTCTATCCACTTGGGGACAATATTCAGGCTAGGGGAACTCATATTAATGTTGAAATACCTCATAAAATGAAAATTTCATGCCATGGGACCTTTAAACAGATCAAATCATATAAAATTTAATTCAAATGTACACTTAATCTTGAATATCCTGCCATTTCTGTACAATAGAAATACTACAGCCACTGTGAACAAGAACATGTGGACATCAAACATGCAAAGCTTAAACCTTTATTTTGAAATCAGGGGGAAAAGCGATATTTTGCCATATTATGATTTATAAGTGCTTTAACTTGTGCTGTCAAGTCCATTAATTGCATCTAACACAAAAGTTTTTGTTTACATGATAATCTATATATTATTCACACACATTATGTAAACATAAACTGTTATGTTGGTTGTGATTTAATCCTGATTAATCGCTTGACAGTTTTATTATAAGTGTGTGTGTGTGTGTGTGTGTGTGTAGAGCGTGCCGTAGGTGAGAGTGAGAAGATGATGGATCTGCTGCTGCAGTGGGGTCAGGCCCGGCCTGAGGTTCGGTTCTTCCTCCGTCAGGGCAGAGCGCCCGTCCTGCAGCCGGGTAAGAGCACCATCACACCACTCAAACCAGGAGCAGACACTGGGGGTTTACACTGAGTTACCCCAGATTCACCCCTCACAATAAACTCAGATGTTCAGCACAGATTATCTGGTAATGTGAGGCGTTTACAGTGAGTCTAGCTCCACCCTTTAGTACCGGACTACTAGCTCCACCCTTTAGTACCGGACTACTAGCTCCACCCTTTAGTACCGGACTACTAGCTCCACCCTTTAGTACCGGACTACTAGCTCCACCCTTTAGTACCGGACTACTAGCTCCACCCTTTAGTACTGGACTACTAGCTCCACCCTTTAGTACCGGACTACTAGCTCCACCCTTTAGTACCGGACTACTAGCTCCACCCTTTAGTACTGGACTACTAGCTCCACCCTTTAGTACTGGACTACTAGCTCCACCCTTTAGTACTGGACTACTAGCTCCACCCTTTAGTACCGGACTACTAGCTCCACCCTTTAGTACTGGACTACTAGCTCTACCCTTTAGTACTGGACTACTAGCTCCACCCTTTAGTACTGGACTACTAGCTCCACCCTTTAGTACCGGACTACTAGCTCCACCCTTTAGTACTGGACTACTAGCTCCACCCTTTAGTACCGGACTATTAGCTCTACCCTTTAGTACTGGACTACTAGCTCCACCCTTTAGTACCGGACTACTAGCTCCACCCTTTAGTACCGGACTACTAGCTCCACCCTTTAGTACTGGACTACTAGCTCCACCGTTTAGTAACGGACTACTAGCTCCACCCTTTAGTACCGGACTACTAGCTCCACCCTTTAGTACCGGACTACTAGCTCCACCCTTTAGTACTGGACTACTAGCTCCACCGTTTAGTAACGGACTACTAGCTCCACCCTTTAGTACCGGACTACTAGCTCCACCCTTTAGTACCGGACTACTAGCTCCACCCTTTAGTACTGGACTACTAGCTCCACCGTTTAGTAACGGACTACTAGCTCCACCCTTTAGTACCGGACTACTAGCTCCACCCTTTAGTACCGGACTACTAGCTCTACCCTTTAGTACTGGACTACTAGCTCTACCCTTTAGTACTGGACTACTAGCTCCACCCTTTAGTACTGGACTACTAGCTCCACCCTTTAGTACTGGACTACTAGCTCCACCCTTTAGTACCGGACTATTAGCTCTACCCTTTAGTACTGGACTACTAGCTCCACCCTTTAGTACCGGACTACTAGCTCCACCCTTTAGTACCGGACTACTAGCTCCACCCTTTAGTACTGGACTACTAGCTCCACCGTTTAGTAACGGACTACTAGCTCCACCCTTTAGTACCGGACTACTAGCTCCACCCTTTAGTACCGGACTACTAGCTCCACCCTTTAGTACTGGACTACTAGCTCCACCGTTTAGTAACGGACTACTAGCTCCACCCTTTAGTACCGGACTACTAGCTCCACCCTTTAGTACCGGACTACTAGCTCCACCCTTTAGTACTGGACTACTAGCTCCACCGTTTAGTAACGGACTACTAGCTCCACCCTTTAGTACCGGACTACTAGCTCCACCCTTTAGTACCGGACTACTAGCTCTACCCTTTAGTACCGGACTACTAGCTCTACCCTTTAGTACTGGACTACTAGCTCTACCCTTTAGTACTGGACTACTAGCTCCACCCTTTAGTACTGGACTACTAGCTCCACCCTTTAGTACTGGACTACTAGCTCCACCCTTTAGTACTGGACTACTAGCTCTACCCTTTAGTACTGGACTACTAGCTCCACCCTTTAGTACCGGACTATTAGCTCTACCCTTTAGTACTGGACTACTAGCTCCACCCTTTAGTACCGGACTACTAGCTCCACCCTTTAGTACCGGATTACTAGCTCCACCCTTTAGTACCGGACTATTAGCTCTACCCTTTAGTACTGGACTACTAGCTCCACCCTTTAGTACCGGACTACTAGCTCCACCCTTTAGTACCGGACTACTAGCTCCACCCTTTAGTACCGGACTACTAGCTCCACCCTTTAGTACCGGACTACTAGCTCCACCCTTTAGTACTGGACTACTAGCTCCACCCTTTAGTACTGGACTACTAGCTCCACCCTTTAGTACTGGACTACTAGCTCCACCCTTTAGTACCGGACTACTAGCTCCACCCTTTAGTACTGGACTACTTGCTCCACCCTTTAGTACCGGACTACTAGCTCCACCCTTTAGTACTGGACTACTAGCTCCACCCTTTAGTACTGGACTACTAGCTCCACCCTTTAGTACCGGACTAATAGCTCCACCCTTTAGTACTGGACTACTAGCTCTACCCTTTAGTACTGGACTACTTGTTCCACCCTTTAGTACTGGACTACTAGCTCCACCCTTTAGTACTGGACTACTAGCTCCACCCCAACAGAAGGTGCCAAAAAAGTGGTACGGTTCATAATTAGGGTTCCATTCACAACTTCTCACAATGGAAACGGCAAAAATTGTGTAAACGTAACGGAACCGTATCACTCGGTGGAAAAGAGCCACTTGTGTAGAAAGCAGAAAGTCCTGTAGTGTGAGGAGGTTTGTGTGTGCACCATAGACTGTAGAAAAACATGGACGATGCACATTCGGTGAAGCCACCAGTGTTCAAATATGACATCTTGGGTCTCAAGTCTGCTCAGTAGCGAGACTGTAAGAGAAAATGGCGGACA
Organism: Gobio occitaniae; assembly: GCA_033150135.1. Classification (NCBI taxonomy): domain Eukaryota; kingdom Metazoa; phylum Chordata; class Actinopteri; order Cypriniformes; family Gobionidae; genus Gobio; species Gobio occitaniae. The sequence continues at coordinate 47,741 of JARQWZ010003193.1, forward strand.
CTGCACCTGGAAAAAGTCAGATTTTCATGATATATCCCCTTTAAAACTAAATCTTTATACAATGAACTGAAGTTGTATTGTTTTAAATTGCAGCCTCTGATGCTGATATGGCGTTAAATGAGCGTGTGGTTGTGTTTCAGACTCACGGACTCTGAATCAGAAGAGGAACGGCGTGAAGAAACCCTCAGACAGACGGCCAGAGAACGGGGTGAGTGTGTTCACTGTGGCATTTCCTGTCGAAGCGTAATCCAGGTGTTCTTGCCTATGAAACTATGAGAGGAATGCGGCCCGGTGGAGCAGGAAAGGCGTGTTTAATGTTTTTTTTATTCGCTTTGGTACTATTTTCACAAGCAAGGTGTGCATTTTCAAAACTCATGGTACTAATATCACAACAGATCATCAAAAGTGCACTTTTTTTCAAACATTTCAGCATATTTTCAATTGTGTTAGTACAATACACAAAACTACAAAGTATCCTTTTCACCACAAAAAATAACTGTTTCATCTTTATAAATGTTTCATTCACAGTAACTGCCTTTCATAAAGCTCTTACTATCAAACTTTTGATTTGCATCTCTTCTCGTTCACTTTAATACATTTGTCTATTATTTAATCCAACTGATCTTAATGGTTAATTAATTAATCATTTGGTTCACCTATAGATTTCTTTTAGATATTGATATACATAGTTTCTACTTTGTTTGCAATTTCCGATATAGATAACCATATGTAATTAATTATTTTTATATTATAAGCGATTTATCTTAGATTATAACTACTATGTTCAAAGTGCGTGCGCGTGTGTGGCCTGGTAAACTCTACATTATGGGGACAAAATGTCCCTGTGTGTGTGTGTGTGTGTGTGAGTGTGTGAGTGTGTGAGTGAGTGAGTGAGTGAGTGAGTGAGTGAGTGTGTGAGTGAGTGAGTGAGTGAGTGTGTGTGTGTGAGTGAGTGTGTGAGTGTGTGAGTGAGTGAGTGAGTGAGTGAGTGTGTGAGTGTGTGAGTGTGTGAGTGTGTGAGTGTGTGTGAGTGAGTGAGTGAGTGAGTGAGTGAGTGAGTGAGTGAGTGTGTGAGTGTGTGAGTGAGTGAGTGAGTGAGTGTGTGAGTGAGTGAGTGTGTGAGTGTGTGAGTGTGTGTGTGAGTGTGTGAGTGTGTGAGTGAGTGAGTGAGTGTGTGAGTGAGTGAGTGAGTGAGTGAGTGAGTGAGTGAGTGAGTGAGTGAGTGAGTGAGTGTGTGAGTGTGTGAGTGAGTGTGTGAGTGTGTGAGTGTGTGAGTGTGTGTGTGTGAGTGTGTGAGTGAGTGAGTGAGTGAGTGTGTGAGTGTGTGAGTGAGTGAGTGAGTGAGTGAGTGAGTGAGTGAGTGAGTGAGTGAGTGAGTGAGTGTGTGAGTGAGTGAGTGAGTGAGTGAGTGTGTGAGTGAGTGTGTGAGTGTGTGAGTGTGTGAGTGAGTGTGTGAGTGTGTGAGTGTGTGAGTGTGTGAGTGAGTGTGTGAGTGTGTGAGTGTGTGAGTGAGTGAGTGAGTGAGTGTGTGAGTGTGTGAGTGTGTGAGTGAGTGAGTGAGTGTGTGAGTGAGTGAGTGAGTGAGTGAGTGAGTGAGTGAGTGAGTGTGTGAGTGTGTGAGTGTGTGAGTGAGTGAGTGTGTGAGTGTGTGAGTGTGTGAGTGAGTGAGTGAGTGTGTGAGTGAGTGTGTGAGTGTGTGAGTGAGTGAGTGAGTGAGTGAGTGTGTGAGTGAGTGTGTGAGTGAGTGTGTGAGTGTGTGTGTGTGAGTGTGTGAGTGAGTGAGTGAGTGAGTGTGTGAGTGAGTGTGTGAGTGAGTGAGTGAGTGAGTGAGTGAGTGAGTGTGTGAGTGAGTGTGTGAGTGAGTGTGTGAGTGTGTGAGTGAGTGTGTGAGTGAGTGAGTGTGTGAGTGTGTGAGTGAGTGTGTGAGTGAGTGAGTGAGTGAGTGAGTGTGTGAGTGAGTGAGTGAGTGTGTGAGTGTGTGAGTGAGTGAGTGAGTGAGTGTGTGAGTGTGTGAGTGAGTGTGTGAGTGAGTGAGTGAGTGAGTGAGTGAGTGAGTGTGTGAGTGAGTGAGTGTGTGAGTGAGTGAGTGTGTGAGTGTGTGAGTGAGTGTGTGAGTGAGTGTGTGAGTGAGTGTGTGAGTGAGTGTGTGAGTGTGTGAGTGTGTGAGTGAGTGAGTGTGTGAGTGTGTGAGTGTGTGAGTGTGTGAGTGAGTGTGTGAGTGAGTGAGTGAGTGAGTGTGTGAGTGAGTGTGTGAGTGTGTGAGTGAGTGTGTGAGTGAGTGTGTGAGTGAGTGTGTGAGTGAGTGTGTGAGTGAGTGAGTGAGTGAGTGTGTGAGTGAGTGAGTGTGTGAGTGTGTGAGTGTGTGAGTGTGTGAGTGTGTGAGTGTGTGAGTGTGTGAGTGTGTGAGTGAGTGAGTGTGTGAGTGTGTGAGTGTGTGAGTGTGTGAGTGTGTGAGTGTGTGAGTGTGTGAGTGTGTGAGTGAGTGAGTGAGTGAGTGAGTGAGTGAGTGAGTGTGTTTGATGGGTAGGTTTATGGGTAGGGTTAGTGTAAGGGGAGAGAATATACAGTTTGTAACCATTATGCCTGCTTATACCCAGAAAGATAGTGAACCAGACGTGTGAGTGTGAGTGTGAGTGTGTGTGTGTGTGTGAACAGAGCAGAGTAGAGTAGAGTATAAAGGAAAGGAAATAGTCAATGACAATGTAACATCAGACTGATCAGAAATGCATCAGAAGAAAGGCGACAGATGGCATTAAATACAGCATTTTACATTACAGTATATATGCATATGATACTGTAAACAGATGGTAGAGTCTGCCACATTACTGTACCTCGCCCTTATAAAGCTCAACTACAGGAGATTCAGTCATATGGTACAGTAAGAGCATTTACTGTATTGGCAGCAACTCTGTTCTATAGCCCAGAACCTCATGGCTGTCGTAACTTCATCACACCTTTTGATAACACACTATAGATAGATACTATTACAAACATTATAGATTAAATTACATAAGTTAGGTAATGTAAAGTGTATTTTCTTATGTGGCATCTGTAGCCTGTGTTACTGTAGATAATTCAGCAACGAGGGAGATTTGAAACATGTATCTTGCATTGTTTGCTGTTGGATGAACTGATTGTTAAAAGAACTAAACTGACAGAAGATCACACTGTTGTGATTAAACCAAATGTTCTCATTACATATTACAATAATCTTGTGTTTGAAACAATGATTATGTGGACTGAAAATATGTTCCACTGAATGAAAGCATTACATCAGGTTTTGAAAGAATGACTTGTTGTGTTACAAGTGGGATCAGTTTAGATTTTTGTACTAAGAGTTTTGAAAATGTACACCTTACTAGTGAAAATAGTTAGCCTGGCTCCGCCCTCCTACGTACTTCCGCTCAATTTTCATTTTCCTTCAGTACCACGTCTGGGACTGCGGTGTATGCTTAGGTTTTCGCCCGAACAATTTTTTACCGGTCCAATCAGCGAACAGAGGGAGTGGCTGAGAGCGATGACGCTGATGTCGTGCGCTAGTTTGAGTTGTAGTTCAGTATTGGCGGCGGTGAAAGAAGCGAGTGTGTGGCAGCGCTGACGAATGTCCAGAAGTTAATCCGGAGTGTGGCGAGGTGGACGAGCGAGCGAGATCGGTGTGCGTGATTCAGACACACGGGTCTCGAGTCCTCTCATGAGGGAGCGCGGAGGCATATAAGGACGAGCGACACCGGTGAAGGACGAGAGAGGACCAGGGGCCCGTTCTTCGTACCTCGCTAACTCAGTTAGCTGGATTTGATTGTTGACGATTTGGCATGATCTTGGATTGTTTGGTTCTTCGAAGCTCATCCTGGACTTGCTGTCATAGTAACAGGTCCGTAAGCTTAAACCAGTTCGAGCGGCTTATTTCATGTAAACAGGATTAGATTAGCATCTTGAGGTGATACTTAAAATCTGTCCCAGCCACTGCTACTTTATTACAAGAGTTCATTACTGAACCAGGGGCAATAATAATCATTTTAAATAATAATATAAAAATGTTATATTGTATATGACAGGGGTGTCCAAACTTTTTTTAAAGGGGGCCGGATTCGATGTTGTGGACATACCCGGGGGCCGGTCCCTTTTCTATTATATATATATATATAGATAGATAGATAGATAGATAGATAGAGTTTGAAGATAGATAGATAGATAGATAGATAGATAGATAGATAGATAGATAGATAGATAGATAGATAGATAGAGTTTGAAGATAGATAGATAGATAGATAGATAGATAGATAGATAGATAGATAGATAGATAGATAGATAGATAGATAGATAGATAGATAGATAGATAGATAGATAGATAGATAGATAGAGTTTGAAGATAGATAGATAGATAGATAGATAGATAGATAGATAGATAGATAGATAGATAGATAGATAGATAGATAGATAGATAGAGATATTTAACAATATCTGTAAAACTTTCATCAACCAAAAAGTTTTAATGGGTGAAATTTTAATATTATTACTGAGTTAGAACTCTATTCTTATTTAAATTTAATAATTGCTCTATTTAGATCACCACAGGTAAAACCACACTACAAAACATGCTTTTCTGACTTGGTATTTCTGTCTTTTTTCCAGTCCAAATATCAAAAAGTTCTTAAATCAAGATGCTTTTACTAAGGAAAATTACATATTTTTTCTTGATTCCTGGGGGGAAAAATAAAAATGAATTGAGTTTTTGCTTGAAACAAACTAAATTATCTGCCAATGGATTAGAAAAATAATCTTCCAAAATCTTCCTTAAAGATTCCAAACAGAAACATTATTTTTCCTACCCCATTGGCAGATATATTTGCTTGTTTTAAACAAAAACTCACTTCAATTAAATTTTATTTTCCAGAAAACAAGAAAAAATATATAATGTCATTTAACTTCTCGTAGAATTTTTAGATATATTTAAACTAGAAACAGTACAAAAATACTAAATGACAGCATTTTTTGCAGTGCACACAAGGCAAAAAGTAATATATACACATATATATATATATATATATATATATCTAGAATGGTATTTAGTCTGTAGACATATAAATACAAAAGCACAAAACTGCAAGTTTATGACAAAAAAATAGTCTGCAATTTGGCCTTTATTACTCATTTAATACATGTCTGCATTACAAATTAAATAGATATTAACCTACATTTCTGACAAATTACCACGGTTACAGGTGTTACCACAGTAAATCCATGATACATTCGAAATGCGAATTGTTGTTTGAAAAGTATTTTGAATCGGCTCAGCTGATTTGCACGTTAGTGTTGTTTATTAACTGGATTTAAATTAAATCAAATCACAGAGAGATTCAGTAGCGGAGAGCTCAGCGCTGAACTCTAACACTTCTCACGGGCTGTTTAGTGGGCGCGTGATCGAGACACTCAACAGGTAAACACATTTGTTCAGAGTCAGAGCTCGCGAGTTGCGCAGAGCACAAGCAGTTTCGTTCCGCTTTGGGCGCTGTTTCCCTGGCCTAAAGTCTAGTACTGCCACCTTGCGGCGACATCGTGAAACTGCATGATTTGTGAATGATCCGTGGCGGGCCACATATAATACACTTTAATAGACGCGCTGCGGGCCGTTTGAAATTCATCCCCGGGCCGCATTTGGCCCGCGGGCCGGACTTTGGACACCCCTGGTATATGAGAATATATAATACTATAGACACAGCCACTTGATTGAGCGATTTATTTGTGATGAAATAATTACTTTTATATAATTTTGTTTTTATTGGTTTACACACATGTTGTACAGTTACTCTGAGCCGTGCATTAAGTGATCACGGATATTATGGGATGGCTTGATGCAGCGCAAGAGAGGATAATTTTATCTTGACCCATAAGAAACTGTCACGTTACAAATCTGCTTCAAATTAAATTAAAAATTAAATTACAACATTGAAATAAAAATGTAAAGGGTGTACAAATACTGTATAAAATCGTGAATATAAATAATTGGTAATCATGTTTAAAAAAAAAAAAAAAACATTTATCATTTATCTATTATAACTTTTATGTTGGTTTGGTGGTTTGGCTGTTTCCTTTATAAAGGTTCAGAAATTCGTGGGTTTTTTTGTGTGTAATTTGTCAAGTTTTTTGCCAGGTGGCTTTTTAATTATATGATGTCATTACGTTGCGGTCTTGACGCCAGCCAATCGCTGCATTGCGGATCGTGGTTTCGAGTATCGATGCATCTGCCCTCTTCAGGGAACACAAGAACGCGCAGTGATCTTAGATCATTTAACCCTCAGAGCCCGACGGCATCGCCCACGACGTCACACGGCACCTCCGATAAATATCTATATTATTTCATGAAACTTTTATCGATTTTCTTACCGTTTTCCAGCAGAAAGCTAACGAGCTAGCCATCACGAGGGTGTCTTTGGTGTCTTTGTAGCCTTTACAGAAGGTTTTCTGTCCAGCCTGGAACATGTGCATCTTTTTGGAGTTGTTCAGCAATAAATCAAAACGCTTACATCCAAGATTTATCCACTTGATGTCCATAATTTATAAATTTTCCGTCATTTTTGCCGCTAGCGCGATGCTAGCTGCCATTTTGGATGAGGGTTTGACCAATGACAGGCTGATCCGTCATCCACGTTGGTGTGCGTCATTACGCATGAACCACAGCTCTGTTATTGTGGATAGAGAGACGCACGGCTAGTGTTGAGGAGAGAGAGAGAGAGAGACGCTGCAGTTTTGAGGAGAAAGTTTGAGGAGAAGTTCCTGATAGGAACTGTTTTGAGGCTTGGCACCAGTAAATATTCAAAATCCAAAGAGGCCAAAAGCGCCTGGACTTTTTTTGGAAAAATGTAAATAGTTTTGGTTCTGTATAAGTTCTCATGTTTATTCCTGAGTTCCAGGACTCTAAAGACTTGAACAAACTGTTTTCCAGAGGAAATATGCTTAGCTTTAATTTATTTGTGTGTGTTTTCAATAAATATTTGAGTGATTCAATTTCCGTTTTATGTTTTCATTTGTCTTTATGGTCCCATAACTTATTTTACATTCAGGTGACATCAATGCAACATAAATATACTGACAGTGCAACTTGTCTTGAAAAAAAAGAGGTGTGTCAATTGTCTGTGCACAACAGGGTTGATGTTTTACAAGCTTTTTTAGTAAATAAAACCAGGCGGAAAATTAATTGTAAAAATACCCTTAGGTCTTAAAGGGTTAATCCAGATATTTTAATCCAATCCGCAAATTCGTTTGAAGAACCAAATTAGCCAGAGATCAGTTATCACGATTAAAAGATCTGGGATCTGTCAAATCATCTCAGATGTATTAAGCGAGGTATGAAGAACGAGCCCCTGGCCTGGATTTGAGTTGTGTTTTGTTATGTTTGTGCGCGGCAGTCGTCCGTGAGGGGCTGCCGCTTTTACTTTCATTTTGTGTTTATTATTTGATTAAAAGTTGTTAAACGTTCGCCGGTTCCCGCCTCCTTCTTCCCTGAACAAACGAACTCCCGTTACACGGAGCAAGAACAGTCACTGCTGTACTGCTGATGTTGTGGTCCGGGGAAAGTCTTTCAGCTCCGTTAGTGGTGAAGGAGTTGCTGAAGCCGTCCGTCTCCCACCACCCGCGAGAAAAACCCAGGCTGAATTATCGACTTTTGACAAACACCAAGGTCGTGTGGTAATGTAATTGCTCTCCGAATCCACATCTCTGAGTTTTCAAGAATATATCCCTTCAAAACTCACTGTTTATATCCTTTATAGACCTATATATACTGGCAAGTGTTTACAAGAGCAAAATATTTCATCACCGCTCAAAAAATAAAAGAAGAAAAGCACGTAAACATTTGAATTGGGCTGTTATTCACGGCAGCATTTATTCTTATCATACCAAGCATATGACATTTTATTATATCATGTTATGATTGCACGAGATATGCACCACGAGAGCAGCGCGTTCCGATCACAAAACTCTCCTCCACCGTGAATAAATCACAATCCGAATTTTATCACTGACACTGAGGTGGTGTGCACAGTTAATGTGAGAATCAAAGGCGAACGGCGCGTGACATACGTCACGACCAAACGTTAGTGATTGGTTAGGCAGATCCAGAGTGACTCTTGGCAGATCCAATAGTTTTAAACTTCAACAGAGAACCCGCCTTCAAGGAAGTAAACGCTTGTCAATGGAGAGTGGCCAGACTCTATGTACAAATGAAATGTACGAGAGTCTGGTAAAACCAGGCTAGAAAATAGTACCAAAGCGAATAAAAAAAACTGTAATGATGTTTGTGTTGTGCAGGTGAGCAGCCCGTGGACAGACCTGAGCGTGGCGGAGCTACAGGAGATGGCGGCCAGACAGCAGAGGCAGATCGACAACCAGCAGCAGCTCCTGGCCTCTAAGGTACAGGCACTGGGAACACTGGAGTGTGAATTTTAGGCCTTAAAAAGTCTTAAATTCGCAGAAGTATTGAGTTCTAGGTCTTAAATCATTTTAAACCGGTCTTAATTTTCCTACGTCCATGTACCGCTACCTCTAATGCTCATTGAAATGCTCCCGCAGCGCTTTAGAATGTTTTTTTTTGTTTTGTTTTTTAATTCTGGGTGTTGTAGTTCTTTCTTTCGCTAGTCCAAATATAATTTGCTGTATTACGACTACAAATGAGACCAACATGCATCTTCTATTGCAGCCGATCAGCTTTCGTGTTATTGGTGGGAGTCTCTTTCGGATTGTACCACACACACATCAAACTGATTTTATTCTTCAGATAAAACACTGCAAAAAATGCTTTTCTTAGTATTTTTGTCTTGTTTTCAGTCCAAATATCTAAAAAATCTTACATTAAGAAGCATTACGTGACGCTAATCTGCGCTGATTGGTCCGATGACCCAGTCAGTTGTGATTGGTATAGTCTGTGCAGATATTTTCGGAAACGGAACGCCCATCAAAGTTTTATAGTGACAGTAATTTGTTAATATGTGTCAGGAGTTATGAATATGAAAACCGCGTCTGTACGTTTGATTGTAATATGAGCCTCAGCTGATCTCATTCATAAAAAACTCCTCACGAAGACTCGCGACAAATCAACATCCCTCAGGGCTTTTAGTTCAAAAGTGTGCAGATGAGGAGACATATTGATAGATTCTCATATGTCTGTGTCAAATTTCTAAACAGAGGAGTATTTTTTATTCAATACTTCCTCAAAATGTGCAGTTATAGCCTAATCATGAGCGATTGAGTCTCTTATGTGTTGTTTTCAGCTCATCCTGGCAGCCGGAGGGCGCTCTGTGCACATGCAGTCCATATGTGATACAGACAGACGAAGAAGATACCATGTGCCATAATAAAAGTCCATAATAAAAGCTTCCTGAGATCGCGAAACATACATTTGACGACTAATAATAAACACTCAATCGCGACGATGTATGGTTTGTCTTCAAGCCACTTAGTCTTCAAATGCTCATCCTTGGGCAGATGAAAAAAGTTTGCTTTTGAGTGGCACTTCAGAACACAGCGTCTCGTCTCCATGATGTTTTCTAGTTTTCACTGGCGTCTTGGAGCGCAATAAGTGGGCGTATCGTATTCAAATAACTTGACAAGTTGACGTCATCTAGTCAGAGAAAAAGCTTCGGTCTTCTAACGATTCTTAAAAATGACTCCGAGTCGACTCTTACTTTTGAAAGAAAATAACTATATATACGGTGCACTGTCATATTTCAAGCTATCACAGGATGTTTTTGTTCACTTAGATCTATGTTACACACTACATGAAAGGTACATTTCAAAATTCCATGATAGGTGCTCTTTAATGTAAGATTTTTTAGATATTTGGACTGAAAACAAGACAAAAATACTAAGTAAGAAAAGCATTTTTTGCAGTGTAGCATTTCCGCGATTACTAAATACAACGAAAAATCAACAATGCATTTTTTGAGATCCTGCATAATTCGTAATTTCACCGCAAAATAATGGCAAGATACCAAAATAAACAAGAGTTATGCATTTTGTTTATTCTATTGTCATGGGTGACTATTTTGAATCTAACATAATACAGTAAATGTGCTACCCTAATTATAAAAAAAAAAACATGCACATTTCTGGAAAATTCACCACAAATTCAGTCATTTTGATCTCAAAAATCACCCAAAAAATATCCTGGTGGGATTGAGCTATGGGGAAGTGCAAGTATATTGAATTGTTCATTTTTAATAAATAAATTTACTTTGCAAGTAATTTTGTGACTGCATTTCCTTGATAGGTCTTAAATTTCATTCATAATGGTCTTAAAAAGTCTTAAATTTGACTTGGTGAAACCTGCAGAAACCCTGCCTCAGATGTGTGTGTGTGTGTGTGTTCCAGGAGCAGCGTCTGCACTTCCTGAAGCAGCAGGAGCACAGGCAGCAGCAGACGCCGTCCGAGCAGAAGAAGCTCCTCCATCTGAGGGAGGCGGTGGAGAAGCAGGAGGCGCAGCTGAAGATGGTGCGGGCTCTGAAGGGGCAGGTGGAGCAGAAGCGCCTCAGCAATGGGAAACTCGGTGAGCGGCCTTCACTGGACCCTCCAAATAATAATGTTTAATGCTTTCAAAACACTACCTCATGTGCACTAGCGAGGTGATGCGGTTTCCTATGACGTTAGCTAATCATAACAGTGAGTTTTTACTGACGAGCCTTAAAGCAGCCACGCCTTAAAAACTGATCATTTCACACAGAGACAGAATGAGGGTCGTTTTTTCACTAGTGATGCACCGATCATGATTTTACCTGGCCGATTCCGATACCGATTTTTATTTTTTTATTAATATTTTTATTTTTTACACAATAAAAGAATGAAAGTATACATGAACAAGATGTTTATTTGGTATTTAACAGGTTAAATTGGCTTTTGGCTAATGAAAACAAGTCCGCAATCTGAAATTAACGGGAAATTGAATTGGAAATTAAAGGCTGAAAGGTGAAATTAAAGGCAACAACTGCATATTCTGCAATCCAAACTAAGATGTTGCTTAAATCAGCATTTGTTTTTAAATTCAGTGTAAAGAAAAAAAGTCTTTACCAGTGAAATTAAATAAAACCAAAGTATATAATTGTTGCAAAATGTTAAATCAAATAATGTTTAGTGCAACGAAAAAAACTAAGATGCTACAGCAGGTGCTTTTTGAATCAGATTAAGTCAATGTCATTTTAAGGTAAAATAAAAATCATCATCCTATAGGCTACAGAACTGATAGTATTTCATTTCTAAAGTGCAGCATGATCTTCTTTAGGCTACAAAAATAAGTATTTCGGCTTTGTCACAAGTTATTCTGTTTCGTTCTCATCCGGAAAAATCGGCAGAAAAATACAAAGAAAACCGATCGCGGATTAGAAGCAAAAACCGTCCGGTTCCGATTTTTGGCCGGTGCATCCATATTTTTCACATTTATATTTGTTTTATAATTTAGATTAAAAATCGTCATTAACATTAGAAGTGAACCTCAAAAACATTCTAAATTTCATAAGATTTTGTATGTTTTATTAAGGCCCTATGAATTCTGATTAATTTTTTCCCTTTTTTTAATTTCTTTGGGCTCCATTTTAATGACTAAATTAGTTTTTTAGTAATCAAAAAGCGTGTCTAATTAATAGAAATCATGAAACCTATACAACAATTTATGAAACTTTTAATTTTTAGCTCCAGATGAAATGCGTTTTATTCATTTTTGTTTATTTTAACTAAAAGTTTTACGTTTTCTGGATTCCATTTGAATGGTTTAATTCAATTTTAATAACCAGAAAGGATGTCTAATTTATTAGTAGGTCTGGGTAAAAAAAAAATAGATTTCCCGATTTGAATCGATTCTCATTTTTACGTACCGATATGGATTCTTAAATCCCAAGAATCGATTACTCATCCTGTTTTCAGATGAATGAACGGGACATTGTAGCTCCTCCCATTCATTAAATCACAATAATATTTGAGCTTTGTTAAAATTGATATGACACACAGTCTCATATTTCAAATTACATCCATTTTATTACGAAATCCAAAAACATAAATGCCGTTTTGAAGTCTACGGCAGCCTATAGAACCGTTTGCAGGAAAGTTGTGAAATTTGGTACACTGCTAGAGGTCAGTACCAATAGTAAACACACCAAATTTGGAGTCTCTAAATCATTGCCTCTAGCGCCACCAACTGTCCAAAGTTTAACTCATGTTTATGCTAATAACTTTTGAACCCTAATGGGTAGAAACAAAATATTTGTTTCCTCTGATTCTTTGGCTCAATCCGATTCGATAGCACCCTACGACGTCATATTCCGTCATGGAAATTTTCCCGCCATTTTCAATTAACCGAAAAACCTACTTTTGCGAACTTCTCCTAGGCCATTACTCTGATTTTCACGAAAATTGAACCAGATCATCTTCAGACCATGCTGACAAAAAACCATGGAATTCAAATTGATTCATCAAATCGTTTTTTATAAACGCGCAAACAAATTTTACGTAGCGGTTGCGAAAATACACTTAAGGCTATATCTCCGCAACGCTTTATCGTATTCACACCAGACTTGATACAAGTCATCACAAGCATGGCTTGAGGCAACATGCAGCGTTTCGGCGCAGCGCCACCTACTGGTCCGGAGATACGAAAAATGGCTATTTTTGCTTATAACTTCTGTACCGTTTGTCCAAAACTAGACGAAACCAGCGCCAGAAAATCGGAAACATAGGTCGATAGCTAAGTGCGAATGCCCAAATGTCAAAATATTGATAGTAAGGGGTAGTAAAATCCAATCAAAGTCAGGTGTCAGACATTTTTTACATGTTTTTTCATATAAATGTCTATAACTCCAAAACGAAATTAGATATTTTCACCAAAATTCACACACACATATATGGGCTCACTCTGAGGACACACACAAAAAAAGTGCCTCTTGGTGGCTCTATAATAGAACAAAACATGACATTGGCTCTATACAACTCAATGTTTGGGGTTTTAACATTTTTACTTGAAATTGTCTTCAAATGTCTTCACTCGTTTTTTCAGTTGGTCTGCTGCTGCTTCCTTGTTTGCTTCTGTTGCGCTTGGCCCCGGTATTGCCACTTGCAGCTATATTTTCAATTAATATTTATTTTATGGTTATAGTTTTAGTCAACTATAATCTTGCTCTTGGCTTGATCTTGTGAGTTATGAGAAGATATAATATGAAAGTGTTTACATGGTAGACAGAATATTGCACACCATCATACTAGGGATCGACCGATATGGATTTTTTAGTGCCGATACCGTTTTTTTTTTCATCAGCCTTAGCCGATAAGCGATACGGGCTGCCGATTTTCTAGAGCCGATATTTGGAGCCGATACTGCTTTTGCTCCCTCAATTTACATCATAAAAATGACACCATGATCATGATGATGATTTAAAATTTACAATTTAAAAAAGGAGCATTTATTGAACTAAAAAAAACTATATTTAACAAATAGTAAAAACAGGTGAGGTAGAACAAGAAAAAAAAGAGTTCAGTGGTGAAAATAAATATTTAAGCATAAATAAAATAATGACACTATTGCACACAGTATCAACAAGCGAGCAGCATAATAAAGTGCACACTGACTGCACTATACTTCATTTACAACTATTTACAACCTAGTCATTTAATGGCTACACTCTAAAAAATACTGGGTTGGGTTATGGACTGGGTTGAATATGGACTAACCAAGCAATTGGGTTGTTTTGACCCAGCGGTTGGGTTAAATGTTTGCTTAAAACAACCCAATTGATGGGTTAGTCCATTTTCAACCCACCTTGGGTTATTTTTAACAGCATTTTTTAGAGTGTACTTAGCTTAATCTCTGGTAGAGCAACACCAGCGGTAACTCAGGAGAAAATCTCCCAATGCTCCACGTGAAACTTCAGTCTTTCCACCTTTTACCATCGCGTCAATTCTCAATTGATTTTGATTAATATGCGCGAGGGAGAGCGAGAGAGTTTGAAGACGGTGAGAGCTGCCCTGTGGACGCCTGTCTGGAAATACACGTAAAAATCGGAAATATCGGCCCGATATATCGGTCTAACACACGATCATACACTCCTGCAGTGGAGGTGATGCTGTGTGTGCTTTAGTTGAGCAGGTGGAGCAGATGAACAGTCTCCTCCTGGGGAAGCAGAAAGAGCTGGTGGTGGCCGTGTCTAAAGTGGAAGAGCTGAACAAACAGCTGGAGAGCCTGAAGAACGGGCAGCTGGATGTGCTTCACAGTAACCAGAGCTCTGTGGCCGAGCTGGACCGGCTCTACAGGGAACTACAGGTACAGGCAGAGATCCAGAGCGTTAGGTCACCCGCTGTTCACAGCATCTGACCTGTGTGTGTGTGTGTGTGTGTGTGTGTGTGTGTGTGTGTGTGTTCACCAGATGAGGAAAAACCTGAACCTGGAGCAGAACTCCAAACTACAGCAGCAGAGAGAGAACCTGAACAAGAGGAACCAAGAGGTGGCCCACATGGACAAGCGAGTGAATGAGCTGCGAGATCGCCTGTGGAAGAAGAAAGCGGCCCTACAGCAGAAGGAGAACCTTCCTGTGAGCGCAACACTCCTCATTCCTCAAACAGCTCCTCTTATACTTTATACATCTTAAAGGGTTAGTTCACCCAAAAATGTAAATTGTGTCATTTATGACTGAGCCTCATGTGGTTGGACACCCGTCAGACCTCCGTTCATCTTCAGAACAGAAATTAAGATATTTTAGTGTAAATCTGATGCTCTGAAAGGCCTCCATTGGCTCAACTTTACACTCTCAAGACCCTTAAAAGACACTAAAGACTAAAGTTACAAAGTCCATCTCACTACAGCGGCTCTACAATAACTTTATGAATCGGCGACAATCGTTTTTGTGCGCAAAAAAAACCCTAAATAACGACTTATATAGTGATGACGATTTCAAAACAAAGCATCATGAAGCTTCGAAACGTTCTGAATCAGTGAGTCGATTCAGCGGTTCAGAGCGTTATGAATCAGTGAGTCGATTCAGCGGTTCAGAGCGTTATGAATCAGTGAGTCGATTCAGCGGTTCAGAGCGTTATGAATCAGTGAGTCGATTCAGCGGTTCAGAGCGTTATGAATCAGTGAGTCGATTCAGCGGTTCAGAGCGTTATGAATCAGTGAGTCGAATGATGATTCGGATCGCGTGTCAAACCGCCAAACTGCTGAAATTTGGCGATTCAAACCGCTGAATCGACTCACTGATTCATAACGCTTCGAAGCTTCGAAGAGAAACTATTCTCGTCTTCATAAAGTTATTGTAGAGCCGCTGTAGTGAGATGGACTTTGTACAGGGTTCCCGCGGGGTCTTAAAAAGTCTTAAAATGTCTAAAATTATTTTTTTTAAATTTAAGGCCTTAAAACGTCTTAAAAACGGCCAGATTTTCACCCGAGGTCTTAAATTTAATTTAGTTGGGTCTTAAAAAAAGTGTTATCCTCGTTCATTTCCAGAAATGCTGGCTGCAGAAAGTTATTAACGTTTCACTGTAGCAAAAAAGTATCGAATGGCGAAAGCGGATCTCAAAGCGGAGCTCAAAGCGGAGCTCAAAGCGGAGCTCTAGAGTCTTTGCTGCTCCGCCCTCAAAGCGTTCGTTCGGTGTGTTGTAGTTCTTTCTGGGGGTGTTGGTACACGTACTCGGTGATAAAACTACAAATCCCGTGATAAATGCAATTACCTGTCCGCAAAATACGTCTACATTTAATAACGTTGTATTTTTCTGGACAGAATGAGGCAGACATGCATTGTTTTATATTATGCTATACAGTGATAAAGTCTGCACTCAATCAGCACTGCATACCTTATTATTATGAGAATACTGAAGGCTTGAAGAACTCAAATACACCATAGCTTGATGCAGTCGTGTTTATTGTCTTCGTTTCATCAGTCAAAGCGTTTCTATCTTCAGTTTATCCTACATCGCTAGCTTCACATTAGGGCTAAAGATTACTTCTCTGAGGCAAATGTGGAGTTTCTGCTCGAGGGCGCCCTCTGGCTTCCAGTATGAATGAAAGTTTGGGTAACAAATATGAAAAATAATACTTCTCTCTAAATAAATTTATATGACAACCCATATGTTTTTCTCCCATGTACAGTTTTTGCCCCACAGTGGATGCATAAGAGGCTCATATTTCATATTAAATACATAGACTTTAAGAAATTTATATCACAGATAAAAAGCACAGAATTTCTTTATTTTTTTATTTTATTTTTTACAATAAATCTTTAGACCTTTCTAATGATTTTTAGTCATAGGCTGTCTGCATATTAACAGGTAACCCAGCAGGTTTTTTTTGTAAAATAAGTTTTCTGAAAAATATAAATGTTATTTTATTAGTATTATTATTATATTGTTATATTTATTCTTAAATACTCTATTTTTAATTTTTTAATAATTAAGATGTTATTGTAATAGTAATATTTCTAATTTTGTTAAATATTTGTATTTATTGAATATAATCATTATTATTAGTCTCGTTAATATATAAACTTTAATATATAAAATGTTATATGGATACACTTTTAATTTGTAAAAAAAAAAAAATTAGCATTTTAACCAGAATAATCGCAATTAGATATCTTCCCCAAATCGTGCATCCCTAGTTTATCCTCTCTCCCTAGTGCATCCCCTGTTCAATCTCTATCAGGCTATTAATATGCTGTTTTGTAATCTATTCTATTTGAGGGCAAGTTTGTTTTAGCCTATTTTCATTTTGGGCCTAAGGTTTTGGGCATTTGGCACGTTGTTGGCTGTGGAGGGTTACTAATGTCATTGCTTTTTTATTATTTCTTTGATTTAAATAATTTTGGTAATGCGTCGTATAGGTCTTAAATTTCAATCTTTATGGTCTTAAAATGTCTTAAAAAGGTCTTAAATTTGACTTACTGAAACCTGCAAGAACCCTGTTTGTAACTTTAGTCTTTAGTGTCTTTTAAGGGTCTTGAGAGTGTAAAGTTGAGCCAATGGAGGCCTTTCAGAGCATCAGATTTACACTAAAATATCTTCATTTGT
This sequence comes from Gobio occitaniae, assembly GCA_033150135.1. Classification (NCBI taxonomy): domain Eukaryota; kingdom Metazoa; phylum Chordata; class Actinopteri; order Cypriniformes; family Gobionidae; genus Gobio; species Gobio occitaniae. The sequence continues at coordinate 64,772 of JARQWZ010003193.1, forward strand.
GTCTGAAGATGAACGGAGGTCTGACGGGTGTCCAACCACATGAGGCTCAGTCATTAATGACACAATTTACATTTTTGGGTGAACTAACCCTTTAATGGGTTAACCTCAGCTGATTGTTCTGGTGCATGATTGCTGACGTGTTCTCTCTACAGTTGCCTCCAGACGGGCAGATGGCGCTGCAGACAGGAGTGTCCCGTGTGGCTGCTGTTGGCCCTTATATCCAGTCCTCCACGATGCCCCGGGGCCCCAGTAAACAGGACCTGCTCATTAAACACACTCACCCAGAGGGCTCAGCCACGGCCCCGCACCAGGAGCGGAGCGCTCATCCCGCCTCAGGTGAAAACACACTCACAGTTCAGCTGAGTTCATTTGATACACAGAAGCACTATAGAGACAGAGCGCATTTAGGCCACGCCCACACCGGGGGGGGGAAACAATCCAACGCTCTCCATCATGCTGCGTTCACACCAAACGCGAATTGAGCGTCAAAATCGCGTCTACCGCGTCTAGTTTCACGCGCGAACATTTTGAATGCATTCGCGCGTCCGCAGCGAGTTGGATGCGCGTAGAAATCTAGCGCTGGAAGCGAAATTGACGCGCGTTCAAGGCACTCCAGGAGAAATATGTCATAAAACACCACTCTGCCTCTTTTCATTTTCATTAAAAATATATATTAAGCATGAATAGCCACACAAATGTGGTCCAGGCAACTCCTACATTATCTTCACTGCATGTATGTTTAAATATCCTTAAAATATAAAGTTACTTCTCTTTGCCCTCATTCAAAACGATTTGGCACACAACAAATGATAGATTCATGAGAGCAAAGATCGGCCGTTAGATCTACACAAAACGAGCCACTACAGGACATCAGAGCCAGCGGCAGACGTCAGAAGGACTGGCCGAGGAAAGGCTGCCTTCGTCGGGGTTAATGAGCGCTGATTGCCCGCTGATCCACTGGAGCTCACAACTCCAAAAACACAAGATCATTTTTTTTAAATAGGCGCTCTCTTTATAAATAAACCACAGATTTGAGCTTTAAACAACTACATTCCCACCTGAAAAAGTCTTAAAACTACATTTTGTGACACAATAGTACTATTTTTAATTTATGCAGGGTTTCTCATACACGTCACTTTACCACGTGACAACAGCGAGCAGGCTCCTGATTGGTTAACGCGGCGCGAATTGACGCCAAAGTTCAAATTTTTCAACTCGGGCGTCAGACGCGAATTCGCTTCAAACGCGTGAATGCACAAAAGCACCATTCGCGTGTAACGCGCGTATCGCGCAAGACGCTCAATTGAATGAGGCGGATTCGCGTCCTTCGCCCTGCGCGAAACGTGCCTTCCGCGCCGCGGGACCTCCAGACGCGCGTCAACGCGCCTTTCCATTGACTTAACATTGAAATCACTCGCGCCAGACGCTCAATTCGCGTTTGGTGTGAACGCAGCATCATGGATGGGCGATATCTTATCGTTTGCGATATACCGGTAAAAATTCTCCCCACGATAAAAATGTGTCTTTTTAGACAAATGCACAAACGGGAATCTCATTGGCCGGCGTGCACCTATTACTGTGCCTGTTTTGATTTCAGCAAATCAGTTTGAATGAGCGCTGACAACGTGAATAATATTCATGAACCCAGAAGCTCATTATTCCTTAGTGCAGTTTATTTTTATTAGTAGAAGAATTCGTGGTATTATTATCTTATCAACTCAAATTACTGAAGTTCTATCATTAAATCATTATTTTCAACTTTTTTGTAATCTGAAGACGTTTTTGGGATAATTACTTTTGCTGTTTCTGCTATTTTTACCACTGTTTGTACCATGAGTGCATGAATAAATACAGAATCGGTTTACATGTAAAACTTATTTGAATTATTATTGTTTGTATTGTGTGATGTTTTTCAGCACAGTTGCACTATTTAAACATTACCTGCACTTTTACAGAAGACAATTATATCTGCAACTTTTCCATTTCTGAAAAGGCTGCTGTAGAATTTTACATATATATATATATATATATTTGTTTTTTAATGTATTATAGGAGCCTATTTGATGACATGTACGTTTTACTTTAGGTCATTGTTTGTTTTTCTGAGTCTCTCAAGAATGCATGCAGCTTTCACTTGTATCCAAAAACATGGGGAATGATACTACATTTATCGTCATTGATATCGGTATTGCAATAAATACTAGAATATATTGGGATACATTTTTAAGTCCATATTGCCCATCCCTACTCTCCATTGACTTTGCATTGCGTGAGGCGGCATCCTTGTCATTTCGGACTTATAACAAAAAACAGAACAATGTCTAAAAGCTGATATGTGACAAAGTGTACAGCAAACAAGCTAAAAAACACAGAAATAAGTTTTTATAAGCTGTTGACCCAAAAAAACGAGAGTTTAAGGAGACAAAAGTGGATAAAGGCAGTTAAACACGACGCTTCAGCTGAAGAATGGGTCAATTTTGGGATCCTGACACTCAGTGTGTCTCAGTGTGCTTATGTGTGCAGTAAACATTGTCACTGTTAAGTCAAATCTCCAAATATCAGTTTTATATATGATATTTTCTGTCTCTGATGACGTTCTCCTCTAGTGTGTGTAGTTCTCAGTGTAATATAACGTGTCTCAATGGCCTGAATCCACTTTTTTGTCCTTAAACGCTCGTTTTTTGGGTCATTAGCTTATAAAAACGTCTGTGTTTTTGGTTGTGTGTTTTGTTTAGCTTGTTTGCTGTACACTTTGTCTCATATCAGCTTTTAGACATTGTTCTGTTTTTTGTTACAAGTCTGAAATGACAAGGAGGCGCTTCACACAATGCAAAGTCAATGGAGAGCGTTGGATTGTTTCCCCCCCGGTGGGCGTGGCCTTCAGATTATGACACGTGTCGCTCTGTCTCTATATGCTATACTATACTTATAAAATACATTAATAAACAATATATATTAGATTCATATTTATATACACTACCGTTCAAAAGGTACGATTTTTTTTAATGTTTGTGAAAGATATAAATCTAAAATATGAATCGTCCGACATCGTTGTTTGACCTTTTTTAGAAGATAAATAATGTAAAATTAAAAGGCAGCTGTTTAATGGAGCAACAGCAATAATCCTTCAGTGCGTAAAACTATCATAATATCAAAGGCTCAAACCGCTTGTGTGCGTCCCGAATGATGTGCTAAAGCGAGAGAGAGGTCGTGCTCAACTCCTCGTGTGTGATATCTGTCTGTTCAACCAAAGCATCAGATATCAGCTGCATTTTATGTGTTATCAGCGAATGTCAAGAGCAAAGGCCGTGAAAGGAGAGAGGGCGGCATCAGCACGGGTAAGATCAAGTCTCACTACTTCTGATGATTGTGTGTTGAGCGTCTTTAATGTTAAAGGGTTAGTTCACCCAAAACTGTAAATTGTGTCATTAATGACTGAGCCTCATGTGGTTGGACACCCGTCAGACCTCCGTTCATCTTCAGACACAAATGAAGATATTTTAGTGTAAATCTGATGCTCTGAAAGGCCTCCATTGGCTCAACTTTACACTCTCAAGACCCTTAAAAGACACTAAAGACTAAAGTTACAAAGTCCATCTCACTACAGCGGCTCTACAATAACTTAATGAAGACGAGAATAGTTTCTGTACGCAAAAAAAACCCTAAATAACGACTTATATAGAGATGACGATTTCAAAACACGGCATCATGAAGCTTCAAAGCGTTATGAATCACTGAGTCGACTCATGATTCGGATCGCGTGTCAAACTGCCAAACTGATGAAATTTGGCGATTCAAACCGCTGAAGCGACTCACTGATTCATTACGCTCTGAACCGCTGAATCGACTCACTGATTCATAACGCTCTGAACCGCTGAATCGACTCGCTGATTCATAATGCTCTGAACCGCTGAATCGACTCGCTGATTCATAACGCTCTGAACCGCTGAATCAACTCACTGATTCATAACGCTCTGAACCGCTGAATCGACTCGCTGATTCATAACGCTCTGAACCGCTGAATCGACTCATTGATTCATAATGCTCTGAACCGCTGAATCGACTCACTGATTCATAATTCTCTGAACCGCTGAATCGACTCACTGATTCATAACGCTTCGAAGCTTCATGATGCTGTGTTTTGAAATCGTCATCACTATATAAGTCGTTATTTAGTGTTTTTTTGCGCACAGAAACTATTCTCGTCTTCATAAAGTTATTGTAGAGCCGCTGTAGTGAGATGGACTTTGTAACTTTAGTCTTTAGTGTCTTTTAAGGGTCTTGAGAGTGTAAAGTTGAGCCAATGGAGGCCTTTCAGAGCATCAGCTTTACACTAAAATATCTTCATTTGTGTCTGAAGATGAACGGAGGTCTGACGGGTGTCCAACCACATGAGGCTCAGTCATTAATGACACAATTTACATTTTTGGGTGAACTAACCCTTTAATATAATAGAACATAAAACATAAAATAGGAATGACCTTAAAGGACAACTCCGGTGAAAAATGAGCCTAGGGGTAATAACACATGGTGACCGAGTAGATCGTCCTCTGGGATGCGTTTTCATGAAATTCGAATGTACATGAAAATCTCTAAAAACAGATTAGCTTATAACGCTAGTATATGGGGCATAGTATAAGTAAAATTAAATCGCTAGTTAATACCACTAACAAGGCTCAAAATAGCCTCACACTAACACATAATGAGGGTCCCTACATGCAAACCCAAGCATTGAGAACTGTGTAAGTGTACAAACAGTTTAATAAGAAGATACTTTATAAAGCGATCATCTGTGAAGGCGATCGATCATACTGAAGGAATGCTGAGGCTGAGGTATGACATTACAGCTTACTGTCATGTATATATGTGCTGTAATCGCTCAGTGTTTTAACGGCGGAAAGACGTCAATATAACTGCTGTAAACTAAACAATATCATGTAACTTCAGCATCACATTTACCTCAGGCAGCCATTCAGTGTCCACAGAATCATATTCACTAGAGAAATCAACTCTTTCACTAAATATATGCTCTATATTAGCCGTTATATTCATTATATTCTACTTAACCTGTTAGTGATGTCTGGATTATTTCATGCATGTTAAATAAACCTGTCATATAAATGACAGACACTGTGTATAAATGATTATATTTCAACAACCAATTGGAGAAAAAACTTTTATAATTAGATTTAGGAGTTAATGCCAAAATGGCCTTATGTGAAGTTTACATGTTTGCATACAATGTGTTATTTGAGTGTTGATTATTATACCTAAAAATGAATAGCAACTGAATTTCGGCTAATAGTTTGGGCTCTGTTGTTAACCTTTAATATTAATGTGCAAGTAAGGGCTCCCTATATTTTTACAGAAATATCTTCAATAAACTTTTAGATATAATTTAATTCATTCAAGGACAGGCACTTTTTTTCTTCCTCAGTAAACCACTGTTAAATATAAAAAATAAATAAAAAGCAATTTTGTAAAACTGCTGTACCGAACCGTCAGTTTTGTGTAGCGTTACACCCCTACTGTCAGTCTTATTTTTATTTTTGATTATTTTTTGTCATGCGTCACAACACTTCCTTGAGTTCCAGGCGTTTCTGTGTTGTAAATAAATCATTTTTAAAATATTAAATGTGTCAATCTCTTTAAGCAGGGCTGGACATTAGGCCGGTTCACACGCAGTAAATCTGTCATTCACTTGTCCGAGTAAAACATTTGCCTGTCTGGATTTTTCTTTTTGTGTGTTGTAAATATAAACTATTCTGAAGCAATATTCTCACCAGTGTTCAATCAGCTTTGACATATTTAAATCTGCATTTTTGTGATATTTGTACCTTTCTATAAAGGACATTTTTCCATAATCTTATTAAATATAGGCTATGCTTCAGCTTTCATTTTACAGTATATTCTTAAATTTGATCAATAAATTAAATTAGAATAAGACACTATAGGCTGTTACCAATCAAATTAAATTATTTACACTGAAAAATTACAACTGCATTAAATAATGTTATGAGATTATTTTAAATATTTTTGAATATACAAATAAGAAATGTTGGAAAGATGAAACTAAAGCACCAGTAGGTGGCGCTGTGACCATCTGAATGAGCGAATCATTGAGTCGATTCAGTGAAACGATTCATTCAAGAATTAGGCGGTCGTTTACGAACAGGTCAGTGAATCTTTGATTCAACCGATTCATTCAAACGCTGAATCATTCACTAACACACACTGATGCTGTGAGAGGCGTTATGGTTCTGCTGTGATCTTTGTTTGGAACTATTTTCGCTGATGAAATAGAACAAAAACAGTCCATATTGCTTCTAAAATGTAAGTGACTTAATGTTAAATTGTTTCTGGAACTGGCGTATGAAATCAGTCATGTTCAGTCGTGCTGGTGTTCAGGAAAACACACTCTTGTTAGTGTGATGTTGCTTAACTGTATCATATGTTATAAATATAAAAACTGCACAACCGTGTGTGTTAACTGAGTTTCTGTGTGTGAGCGCCGCTCATTTGTTTTGGATTTTCTCCTTGAGAGTCTGAGCCTCAACAGCTCAACCTTATTAACGTCAGTTAGTTTTATATTATTATCCACTATCCATCTCCACTTACACTGATGCAGAATCATTATTGCACTTTGGTGATTCCCTGGTTATTTTTTGTTTTGACGTTTTACTCAGGATACTTGTCCGTCGGGCAAGTCAAATAGTTTTTCACTTGCCCCTTTCAAAAAATCCACTTGTCCCGGACAAGCGTTAATGTCGAGCCCTGTTTAGTCTTTGCACGTTTGCTTCTGCCTACACCTGACCACTCAAAAACACACAGAGCTAAATTGACCTTTTTTGTTTGTTTTATAAAAGTTTTTATAATGTTGTATTTGTGTTTTAGTGAGTATATCAGGTTAAGCTAAAGCTTCAAATAAGTTTTTATTTCACTTAACATTTATTTAATTTCAAGTAATGAATATTTTTAAATGGTTTTAGTGAACTATCTGATACTTTATTGAATGTGTCAAATATTGTTCTTAATCTTTCCTACTGATTGTGAATTAAATGGGAATGAAATTAAATACAGTTCATAATCAAAAACGTGTATATATATATATATATAATGCGTGACTTTTAACAAGTAGGAAATACACTGGGACTCTTATTTTGAAATGCCTCACTATTGCAGTTCATATGAGGAGATAAAGTTTGCATTGTTACAACCGTCTAAATCATATTACTATATAAACATGGTACAGTAAACATCAGCATTAGTTCATAAACATGACCTGTCATAAATGTGTGTTATTGATGGATTGAGTGGTGTTTTCCCGCCGTTAGATCCGCAGTTCTGACCGCATCTCTTCCCTAGTCAGCCATTTCCCTCTCGCTTTTATTGACAGTAGATTTTTGTCATCCGTTTTTTTTTTTTTTTTCGTCAGTGAAAAAAGGTCAATGACAAAAATTATGACATTATGAACAATGCACTGCAAAAAATGCTTTTCTTACTTAGTATTTTTGTCTTGTTTTCAGTGCAAATATAAAAAAAATCTTACATTTAAGAAGCATTTACTAGACAAGCAAAAGTTTTTGTCTTTTTTGGGGGGAAATAACTCAAAATTAAGTGAGTTTTTGGGGTAAACAAAATAATCTTGTTTTCTGTTTGAATTAAGATTATTTTGTTTACCCCATTGGCAGATTATTTTGGTTATTTTTGCTTAATTTTTTGTTATTTTCCCCCAAAACAAGACAAAACTTTTGCTTGTCTAGTAAATGCTTCTTAATGTAAGATTTTTTAGATATTTGGACTGAAAACAAGACAAAAATACTAAGTAAGAAAAGTAGGGCTGTCAAAATATTAATCGCGATTAATCGCATGCAAAATAAAAGTTTGTGTTTACATAATATATGTGTGTGTACTCTGTTAATTATTATTTATATATAAATACACACACATTCATGTATATATTTAAGAAATATTTGCATGTATATACATTTATATAATCTATAATATATATAAATATAAATGTTTTATATATATAAATAATATTTTTTTCTTAAATATATACATGGTTGTGTGTGTATTTATATATATTATAGATTATATAAATGTATATACAGTATATACATGCAAATATTTCTTAAATATATACATGCTTGTGTGTGTATTTATATGTAAATAATAATTAACAGAGTACACACATATATTATGTAAACACAAACTATTATTTTGGATGCGATTAATCGCGATTAATCTTTTGACAGCCCTAAAGAAAAGCATTTTTTGCAGTGTGGTAGACACAAGACCAATCACACACACTGTTTTACAGCTGGAGCGCTGGGATTGGTTTGATCGCTCTGATTGACTGAGACCGAGCTCAACACATAACAGGTCCTGTTTAATTCCCCAGGTCTGCCCTCAGCTAAAGGATCCTCGAAGTTGTCCAACTGGAGTGCGGCCCATGTGAAGTCCGCTGGTAATAACGGCTCCACCACTCTTCCTCGCCTGGGGAGCCAGGCCTCCAGGAGCCAAGGTGACCCTCTGCACCCACATCCCTCATGAGATCTGAGCTAGACTCTGATGTGCTGTAAACATGTGCTGCAGATAAAGCAGATGTGCTGAAGCGGGACCCCAGGGTGCGTCCGGTCTCCATGTTCGAGTCCATCGAGCCGCCCGCAGCTTCTTTACGGAAGAACCAGAGCAGCGAGGACCTCGCCAGAGACGCCCAGGTACTGGAAACACAGGTTTTATTATACACTACTAGGGATGGGCATTTTTGTCAATTTCTCATTTCGATCATCGATAGGTCTCAAAAACGAGTACTCGAGTACTCGGGGGCGGGGCATGTGCAGGGGGCGGGGCATGTACAGGGGGCGGGGCATGTGCAGGGGGCGGGGCATGTGCAGGGGGCGGGGCATGTCCGTCATTGAGATAATGAAAACTGTTATGAAAATGGTTGTTGACAAATACAAACGTGACATGAAAACAGGTATACGAAAACATGAACATATAAAACAAAAAATAACTGCTAGATTATGATGCATAAATGTCTTTGAAAAAGAAACATCTTTATAAAATGACCGTCTCAAATAACCAAGTCAACTGTGAAATAACATCACCCTGCAGAGCTTGCTAGCTGGTTAATAAACTCAACCAAACGCACCCTATATCAATATTAATATCAAGATTATTATGAACCTATTACGACATAAATCAACACAAAAGGACGTGAATGCGCACGTGAACTTCAGCGTGCTAGATTTTACAGGCGAAGGGTTTGAAACGGAACATTTTAAATGCGCTCTTCCCTTAACAACGCTGATACTCGGACAACGAAAGCACACAGACACAACATTTTATTAAAATCGTGTTCTCATTATAAAGCTTTGACAGATTGACTCTGCACATCATGCACTTCATTTTATTATTCATGATCGAAGCGTTTACAGACATCACTGCGCGTTTTCAAACTCATAACAGCTTTAAATAAACTAGTCTACTGTTAAAAAATATGAGAACAGTATAGCACTGCTGCATTACTAAGATCAATGATTCTGAGAAAGAAATAGCCTATCTAAAAAGAATATGACCGTCTCTAAACCATCATGTCGAGCATTAATGCATTTGAGCTGAAACTCAAGAGAATGAACAGTCGGTATAACGGCAGCGCTTTTATAGCTTATTAAGCTCAACCAAACGCTTCTTATATTAGATTAATCAGATATAGACAACATAAAAGTAATCTTACAACGTGCATCTGCAGAAAAGGACGCGAATGCGCACATGAACTTCACGCGCTAGTCTGAGTGTTCTCGCTAGTTTCTCTGTGGATAAGCTATAAAGTCTCTTCTGCTCATTAATCTGATCATACAGTTTGACCCAGCCTTGGTGAGCAGAAGAGACGTCTTTTTAAAAGTATTAACTTTTAACGTTAACATTTCTGACTGGAAAATGTTCTGTTTTGAAATGTTAAAAATCACAGCTTCATCGGAATATGACTTTTCTAGCATTAGGTATGTAAACACACCAAAAAATCGAGGGCATGATTCGAGCATGCTAATTGGTCGTAAAAAAAAAAAGTAGCGTTCATTGTCTTCGGTCATAAATGATCGACCATAGGAAATGAATGGGAAATTGGCAAAAACACACAAATTCTCTGAATATTTGTGTGTACAATCTACAAATCGACCACAATGCTGAAAAAAAGTACACAGCAGTGACACTCTAAAACAGGGGTCCCCAAACTTTTTTCTGTAAGGGCCACATCATTTTTCCTTTCTTTAATGGGGGGCCGGGTCGGTCAAATTACATGGGCCGGAGTGACTACCAGTATAATTGTGGAGATTTTATTATGATTTTAAATCTATTCATCAAACTAAAAATCTAATGTTTAGCATAACATTATAGACACACTTTCAAAAATGTTTATTGCCAGCATACAGAAGTTATTACACGACCATTAACACAAGGACAACTTCAGAGCTGTCAAACATGGTTATGTGTCCTTATTATCTCTACGAGGCACCTTCAGTTCTGTCCCCTTTTGAAAAATACTGTTCGCTAGAACTGCGTGTGCTTGGTTTGTTACCACAGTTATCTGCGTGCTTCCTCAGCGATGAAGTTCCACATTTGCTGCTATCTTCTCTTCATCTCCTCAGGATCCATCATGACGAGTGCAGTGCAGGCAGATCGCGCGCGGTTGTGAATCTCCTAGGAGGGCACGCGCGCACGCGCGCCGCACGGCCACAAATAAACTAATATGGATTTTAAATTATTTTATCAACTTGAAATACAGGCAAGGCATATTTTTGTAGATGTGTTCCTGAAAATATGCATACTTTTTTTAGGAACACATCTACAATATACATGCATATATTTATATATATTCGTTTGCACGTGACTGTTTAAAACCCGTGTTTAGACCCGTGTTTGTCCCTTGTCCGACCCGCACCCGTATCTGACACAGTTAGGATGTTTTTTTTCACCCGTTTCAGCAATATTCGCGGATCACCCGTCGGGTACCCGCCCGTGCATGACTCTGGTTCAGAGGGCCGGTCCAAATGTGGGGGCGGGCCGTATTCGGCCCGCGGGCCGTAGTTTGGGGACCCCTGCTCTAAAACATCAAGAGTGTGATATTGACACATCCACTCACACACACACACTTATACACACACACACACTTATACACCCACACACACACTTATACACACACACACACCTATGAAAAACTGAACCTATGAACCATATTTGGAATTTTTAAAAGTCAGCTTCATCAGAATGATATGAAACTTGGTGACTTTTCTAGCATTAGGTATATAAGCACACAAAAAAATGACGGTATAATTCGAGCATGCTAATTGGTCGTAAAAAAAATACTCCCACTTGTGCTCTTCGGTCAGAAATGACCACCATAGGAAATGAATGGGAAATCTGCAAAAACACAAATTCACAGAAAAAAAATCTATATTTCTAACAAAAAAAAATATCTAAAACTTTATAATAAATAGTCTTTAAGATTTTTTTAAATATATATTCAAATCCATCAAAAAAAATCATTAAATGTGTTCAAAACAGAACTAGGGAATCCTCAAGCCTCTCCATAGAGACCTCTAGTGGTTACACACATGGGTGCAGGATTTCTCAAATAATTCCAAAAGAGGAGCTAATCTGCCTTCAAAAAAATGTGTATTTTGAAGGCCTAGTCTCTATTTTAACCTGAAATACTGCAATAATTAAAAATAAATAATTAGAATAATTTTCAATGGCAAAAATAGACCATAATTATTGCATAAATATTAAAAAATACAAACAAATCATCTCAAAATACAAAATTAAAAAGAAAAAATATTATTGAAGAAAAATAAATTGCATTGGTTTTACTGGGGTGGAGGAAGTTTAATTTTTAGGTGTCCGGTCACTTATGACCGCAATAATTAAAAATAATAATAATAATAATTAAAAAAAATAATAATTTGTATAATTTTCAATGGCAAAAATAGACCATAATTATTGCATATATATTTAAAAAATACCATCAAATAATCTCAAAATACAAAATTAAAAAGAAACAATATTATTGAAGAAAAATAAATTGCGTTGGTTTTACTGGGGTGGAGGAAGTTTAATTTTTTAGGTGTCCGGGAAGATGACCAATGCGACCCCTAGAGGAAGAGCAGCAGAGGGTTAATAAATCAGATGTATTCCTGTATTGTACACGTTCTCTTCGTCTTAGTATGCCAACACATTGACATTTAAAAAGTGACACTGATCTCTTTATTCTCAGATCGCCATCAAGAACACAGTCAAGGTTCCTCCTCCAGTTCCGACTAAACCCAAGCAGGCCAACCTGCCCTCTGGTGGACAGATGGGATATGGCAAGACCTTCCCCGGGAAGAGTAAAGCTCCGGCTCCGCCGCCGCCCGCTGCTCTATCACAGGGGAATACTCTCCCGCTTCCCTCCAAGCTCGAGGCTCCTCCAGCCGCCACTGTACACCCCTTCAGCCCGGAGCCTCCTGGAGCCAAAGACCCCGGGGTCCTGCTCAAGCCCCAGATGCTGACCACCAGCTCCATCTACTCCATGTACACGCAGAAGGGCCTGCTGACCGGAGCGCTGACCCGAGCTCAGACCCGCAGCGCCAACTTCACCAGCGGTGAGGAGAGTTTAGGCTTTTTCCTGGGTCAAAAATGGTCTTCGGTGGCGGCTGACAGACATGGTCATCCATACACACACACACACACACACACACTAGGGATGCGCGGTATACCGGTACTGGAAAAATACCGGTATATATTTTATTTCAAACGGTACGATATCATGATTTTGCTCATTTTGGTATATGCTGCTGTTCCGAAGTTCACCGCTAGATGTCAGCGCGCTACCCAAACTGAAGCGAAACCGGCAAATGTGGCAACAGAACAAGATGAATATAGCAGTTGAATCTCACTCAACACGCACAAAACTAATGAATAAAGACAGGAGTAGATGTACAATTTTGAATTACTTTCCTAATAAAACTGCTGAAGAACCATCAAACCTTGCCAAGCATCGTCACTTAATTCCTGACTTGTAAGACATTAAGAGATCGACAGGCGAGTGCATAATTCTATCCATCTAATTTAGACATTTTTCTTTTAACACTGATTAACGCACATACATAAGATCGTATAGTTTAAATTAATCTCCAGCATTCGTTTCAACCAGTGACGTTTAGATTTCATAATATTTGCACGCACACTATTGCACTATTTACATCCGCGAAAGACACAACCAACTGTGTTTATGTAACTACTCACTAAAGATGGACATTTTTGACATAATTTTGTGTGTATTTGACTGAGGAAAAACAACTTAATTTGGAATGCGCGAGCTCTTTAGGCTTGTGTGTGTGTGTTTGTTGTTGGCATGAGCCTAAAGAAAACACTCTCTCAAAGAGCTCATCCCATATGTATTACGAAATGCTATAAAATCGTTTGCATGTTCAAATTGGCGAGGTTTAAAAAGACGTGGGCAGTGATTTCCGTCAGCTGTCCTGAAACGGAAGCGAAAGTGTTGAATCTGAGCGCGCAGAAGCTTTTATAGTGCATGTGCGATGTCTTTTGAAGCCAGAAGCAATTTGCTTATTTTGAGAGAATAGAGACGCGCAGTAATGCTGAAATTACTTACAAGAAAGTTTCCAAATGACTGATTGATGTTATAATATTTGTTGATTAATTTAATAATAAACATTTGCGGTAATTTCTCGCTTCATAAACCCAAAACTTGCGAGAGTGAGTAAAATTATGCGCAATACCCGCATCAAAATTCAGACCCTGTATGGTATCGATTTAATATCGGTACTTCGGTATTAGATTGTGGTACCGTACCTGAAAGATTATATGTGTATATATTCTGTGTATGTTTTCTGCAAACTTCATTTCTGTGAGCATGAAAGAAGAAACTGGTGTCTCCTGTTTTTTCAGCTCTTGGTGTGTGCGCAAGCACATTCCATTCTCAGGCCGTGTGTACAGAAACGCACAAACCTAGCTGTTATCATTTCTATGTGACCAGTCTGTTCCTGTTTTTTGTTACTACCAAGGACGTTCAACAGTGTTCTTATCTCTATGTATGGTGTTACTCTTCTGTTCTTATAACGGACACACACACCTAACTGTAAGGGCGTGGATTAATGGTATAAATATCACTGTCTTTTTGCTGTATCTCTGAGAGCTGCATTCTGAATAAACCATATTGACTTCATTCGTGTGGTTCGTTGACTTGCACTCTCCCAAGATCTTGAAGCTGTAACTGTTTGCTGAGCAGAGACTGAAACACACAAAGACACAGGGAATCAAATTTCTTACAGTGTTCTGGGGGCTACGTCCGGGATACATCCAGACAGGTAAGAGATAAATTTAATTTTTTACCTGTTCTGGTTGTATCTCAAAGTTAAGGGAAAAATTGTGTAAATTCTACACGTACAATTATAGACTAAGTAAACTGTGTGTGTCAGTGCCTGGCCAGTTAATTTGGGACAATGGGTCAAACATATCCAGAACCAGAACCAAGCGAAATCCCTAAGGGATGGATGGAAAGATATAGTTGGGGATATTACACAAATCCATATTTGGATAATTTAGCCGGCTGGACAGAGGGTACACAATGGCGTAGTTATCCCAGGGAAGGAACTTTCGACCCTGGATTCCTACGAAGTGCGTTCGACCTAATTTATGGGCGACAGGGCGACCCAAATTGGGATTATGACTACATAAAAGGGGAATATGACGTGTGGTATAAAATGGCTGATGTATGGCGAGACAAAACTCGAGCATATGTCCCAAAAGCCGTCTTAAAGACTGTTCCTAACCCTGAGAAATTTAAAAAGAAAAAAACTACAGCTGATAAGTCAGAAGATTTTGCCTTGTCACGGGAAAATCCTCCCCCTTATGTTCCACCGCCTAATTTAGTGTGTTTCGAAATCGTCGACGTCTGCGCCTCTGCAAATTCCTAAAAACCTAGAGAAATACCAAAAATCTACCCTTCAATTCTTACAATCAGGTTGAGGGGGGATTGTGTACCAATGTTTATGGTCTTACAAAAACAGATCAGTTGTTAAACTTAAAATGACGAAATAGGTCGACAAACCTGGCAATGTTGGGAAAGAGTTGACCAGGTTTGATGAAAGTATTATAAAAACTCTGTTTATCCTGTAAACCCCGGCGTAATGAAAGATAAAAATGTCTGGAGTCAAAGATCTCAGTGTGTGTCAAAAGTGTGTCAAAGTGTGTGTATAATTCCGCATTTGAGAGGTTTGAGTGCTGCGCACCTTCTCTGGACCGTCACTTAAGTGTGACCTGGTAGGAACGGACGCAGTACTCGAGCAGCTCAGAGAGGAAGAGAGATTGATGAGACCTCTTGAACTAAGAGGGTCAGAGTGAATGTAATAAAACCGAGTGATTGAGTGTGTGTGAAGAGATCATAAATAAATTGTATTAGAAGCATTGCTATCAAGACAGACAACGCGTATCAAGAATGCACCAAAGTGTTGGATGTGTACAGGTTATTAAGGTTAAGTATACTTGGGTGTATACAGGTCTGAGGAATAAAAGAGAGAAAAACTAGGTGACACAGGTGCGTCAAATATAGGGCAGGTTGCACTGGTGTGCAGTTTTAAAAAAAAAAAAAAAAAAAAAAGAGAAGAGGGAGCAGGAATTACAAATTGTTGGAATGAATTAAAAATTCAACACAATTGGTCAGATGAGACAATAGGAAAAGGTGATTTGGCTGAAAATATTAGGTAGGCAGCTGTTATTAGCGAAACGAAATTTGGATGAGACCAAAAGGGGGAACAAAGGGTCATTCTTATGATAACACGAAGGAAGCCAGAGGCAACTCCTTAGCTGACAAAATGGCAAAAGAGGGGGGTTTATCAGGAAAAATGCCTCCATGGTTAAACATAACTGCTGTATCAGCTGACCCACAGGTCCTTACCTGTGGCATGATACCAAATACAGACTTAAGAGCAATGCAGGCCTCGGCATCTGACTCTGACAGGGCTTATTGGGACTACATGGGTGGTGTTGAAAATTCGTTAGGTGTTATTATTGACGGTCATGGCCGCGTTTGTGTGCCAGCCTCATGTGCTTACTTCCTTATTTGGGAGTTTCATGGTGTCACACACCGCGGCCAAAGAGGTGTTATATGAGGATATGTCTAAATTTTTATGTATTCAAGATTTGGCAGCAAGAATACAGGACACATTAGGGAGATGTGTGACATGTGCAATGAATAAAACTACGAAACCAGTAGCGAAACATCAAATTTTACCGCTACCTGATAGTCCATTACAACAATGGCAAGTAGACTTTACACATTTACCTAAGAAAGGTCCGTACAAATACCTATTGGTATTCATTGATAAGTTTTCAAGGTGGATTGAGGCTTTCCCGTGTGCTAAGGAGGATGCGAAGACAGTTGTAACACATTTAATGAAGGAAATTATACCTAGATATGGCATACCACTCGCCATAGACTCAGACAAAGGCCCTGCTTTCATCGCAAAATTGCTAATGGACAAATTGAGAAAAGCAATGCACACAGCTGGTCATAGTGACTGGCCAAAATTGTTACCTGTTGTCCTAGCCGAAATGAGAATGGCACCCCATAAGGGTCTAAAAGGGTTATCTCCATATGAAATGGTGATGGGTCGTCCATTCCCCGCCCCCTGGAAAGGAGGTGGGATTCTTGGAGGTGTTGGATGTGATGTGCCCCTGGGGGAATATGCTAGATTATTATGTGAGGTACTCCATGAAAACTGGAGGAAGCTGCATTCGAGTTCTGCACCACTACCATTAGACCCAACACACCCATTCAAAATTGGGGACGAAGTGATGGTCAAACAATTCTTAAAGATGGGGGATTCTTTTGAAACTACAAAGTATAGCTCCCCGACAAAAATTGTGGCGGTAACTCGAACTGCAGCACTAACTGAATCTTTTCTACAGTGGATCCATGCTACGAGAATGGAAAAAAATCCCTGGACAAACTGCTAACTAATTTTGTGTGTTACAGGTGTCCCAGGACGTGTGCATTAATGGAAATGCAATAGCAATAATTGTAGGGAATAACCATGTCTGTCTAGGTTTACTAGAGCTGTCCAATACCTGAACAAGGGGCCACTTGGGTAGGGTTTGAAGAAACCACTACTGCGTCAAAGGGCGGAGAGGCTGGGGCTGTGCGTGACCTGGACTGACTGGGACTGACCACGATTCTTTGCTGGCTGACTGTCTGTTATCGCATAGCAGAGGAGCTGAACACGCAGCGCTGCTCATGAAATAACACTCATCAGCACCAATATCTTTTCTGATTTTATTTTTTGCTTTGGTACCATTTTAGCATCATCATCATCATTATTTTCTGTATTGTTATTATTGTTGTATTGATATTAAGCATACTCTCAGAATGCAGCCGTATTATGTGTATGTAATTGTTCTCTGTATGACATGTACCTTGGCTGTAAAGCCAACGGATAATTTATTTTGGCAATATGCTAGTTCTGTCGCTCGAGACGTCACCGATGAATCATGTTACGTATGTCAACAAATAATGTCATCTGTAATTGGTATCTCTATGCCCGTGCTAGACCAATCTTTATACGATCATTCATGCACATATGTGTACGTATGGCCTGGAGGAAGAGATTATGCATGGCTCCCTCGAGCCCGATGCATGGACCACTCTCAGAATGGCTCCCGGCCCCAACACCCCTTCCTACCTGAACATATCAAAATCAGGCCCGTCTTTACAAAGAATTTTATATTTACTAAATGTTATCAAGGTATTAGCACCAATCCATCCGACCCCAGGGATTAGGTGAGAGATGTGTAAAGAGGTGATCAGTGAACAACCACTCTGGACCTCTTTCAATGCCACCACCGTACACGTCAACACGATAAAAAAGACATTATTAAAGGTACTTGAGTCATATGGTAATATTACTTTCAGATTACACATTGATTGGTGGTGGTATTGTGGCCCAGGAGACCTATCCAAAGATATACCGGAAAACTGGTCTGGTCTGTGTGCCCCACTTCAGTTATCTTACCCAATCCAGATATTCAAGCAAACTAACCAGCCTAGGCCCACGCATCGTCGACTGAGAAGGGACGTATCCATGGATGAAGTCCCTAAAGACCACCGCCTGACCTCCCACTGGACTCGTTGGTGGACCTCTATGTTCCCCCAAAAGGGAACTGCAGATCAATGGGTTCACATCGAGGTCCTTCACTATCGACTGGCAAAGTTTGTCAATGACACCACTGATGGTATGACCGGGGTGAGAAAAGAACTAGGTGCCCTGCGCCTGATGACCATGCAAAACCGCCTGGCATTGGACATGCTCCTGGCTGATAAAGGGGGCGTCTGTGCCATGGTGGGGGATCAGTGCTGCACCTTTGTTCCAGCTGAGGATGAAGCTGAAGGAGCTGTGGGCCATACTGTGGAAGAGATGAGAAAAACAGCGAAGAAGTTATATGAGGATGAAACTAGAGAAAAGGATTGGGGTTGGGGCTTCCTGCATTCCGTATTTGGTTGGGTCACGCCATTTGTAACTATGTTAATGCCAATATTGCTGATTCTACTGGCTGTCTGTATTTTTGGGCCATGCTTACTGCAATGTTTGATGAATTGAGTGTACGCTACTGTCTCTAGCTTGACACCATCACATCGTTATGAACCAATTGCTAAACGTTAAGCTTTCAGCTTAAAAGAGGGGATTGAAAGATTATATGTGTATATATTCTGTGTATGTTTTCTGCAAACTTCATTTCTGTGAGCATGAAAGAAGAAACTGGTGTCTCCTGTTTTTTCAGCTCTTGGTGTGTGCGCAAGCACATTCCATTCTCAGGCCGTGTGTACAGAAACGCACAAACCTAGCTGTTATCATTTCTATGTGACCAGTCTGTTCCTGTTTTTTGTTACTACCAAGGACGTTCAACAGTGTTCTTATCTCTATGTATGGTGTTACTCTTCTGTTCTTATAACGGACACACACACCTAACTGTAAGGGCGTGGATTAATGGTATAAATATCACTGTCTTTTTGCTGTATCTCTGAGAGCTGCATTCTGAATAAACCATATTGACTTCATTCGTGTGGTTCGTTGACTTGCACTCTCCCAAGATCTTGAAGCTGTAACTGTTTGCTGAGCAGAGACTGAAACACACAAAGACACAGGGAATCAAATTTCTTACAGTACCGAAGACAAAATTGTGGTATCGAGCCATCCCTAACACACACACACACACGCACAGTAAAAAAGTACCCTACCTGTGATCTGCAAGCGCAATACTGACAATACATTTTAAATAAATTCAAAGAAAGTTTGTAATTTTTGCTTATCTTATTTTGATACCTTATTTTTACACTATTTACAGATAATTGTTTTGGTATATAATCATATCAATATTAAAAAGTAGTATTAAAATAATGAACAAATAGCCAAATTTTCTGCCATATACAATTTCATAAAATGATCAGCTAGCTAATAACAAATTTATTCTGGGTTTCACCTCACTCCAGTCTAAACTAAGCGATTTATATGCTGTTTATTTTACTACACATTGTGAACATAAACAAGCTGAAAGACTGTGGATGATTCAAAATAACTCTTACACCCACTCTTGCTAAATTGTGTAAGCACACTTGTGTTCGCATTTCAGATGTTCTGAGTAAATGATTAAACTGATTCGTGAGTTCAGTGTTGGACAGATCAGCTGTTCTAACCAGTCGTTAAAATGATTCGGTTCAAAGGAGTCATTATGGCGAATCGGACATTAGCAGACGCGCTGTGTGCGAATCCCGTCTGTTAGAACATCGCGAAAGATTTGTCAACACACAGAAAACACTTCATAACTGGACAGGATTTGTTTCCCGTTTATTGAAAGTATGCTTTATGTCAGCTGGTCAGAGAAGAGTCAACGTTTTTTGAGCGCATTTCACACCCAGCGGTAATTAAAGGGAAACATCGTCTGAATGCGCCACGTGCAACATGGATTCGGTCTTCCCACCTTTTGATTTTGATTAACGTAATATGTGAAATATTAGAAAGCTAAGAATGCTGATTTTGAAAACCGAGAGAGCGGAGGAGCTCTGATCGTTCTCTCTGACACTCATCTATTCTACATCACTCATAAATCACAATAACTCTTCAAATAAGGCTTTGGCGGGACAAAAATTTGTTTTGGCCGCCACCAAAAATAATTTTCAATATAGGAAAAACCCTGGAGTTTAGATTTAGAGGAAAAGCCCTTGATCGTTTGTGTTTTTGTTTTTTTATCATTACTTTATTAGCCTAATTGGGTGGGCAGAAAGCTTTGCCATAATCAGAAATAATATATATATTTAGCAAAGTAATTCTACAACTAAGAAACAAATGTCTACAAAGTTGCACAAGTCAGAATTAGAGATGTGTGTTAAACTCACAGCACACGCAGTGATGAAGCGCAGCATTAGCCTATTTCTTTTCAGAACTAGAAGTTAAAGAAAAGTAGACATTTCAAGCTTTCTATACACATATTTCTCATGTCTGTGAGGCAGTAGCTGCTGAGTTTTGCACTCCAGCTCATGTGCAATGCATGTGATCGCGCGACTTCATCTCACCCTTATCATCTGATATTACTCTATTTGCCTTGATTCAAATTAATTAATTTATACAAAACGAAATTCATTTTAAAGAAGGGCTTCATACAAAACAAAACTTAATATTAAACAAAATATAATAACCAGCAAAATCATTTCTGACCCACTCGCATCTTTGCACTTTTCATAATCAGATGAAATTTAAAAATAACATTATAATATTTAAACATAAATATAAAACAAAATACATTGTTGGCTACAACCAGTAGGCCTTTAGTACAGATGCATGTCCTGTCTGAGGGATTTGAGTGTTGTTTTACCAGTGAAGGGTTCATGAGCGCCTGCATCGAGCGGATCGACACCCGTCTGCTTCGCTCATTACAGGCTTATTCTCAGAACGCCCACGTATTCAAAAATGGTCGGGTTTAAATCGGGCTCATAATTACAGTTAATGTGTCGGGTAGGGTCGGGCTTGAGCTTTTTTTTGAGCCCGATCTAAGCTCTAGCGGTGATTCAGGACATGAAATCGTTTATCCAGCGTGACTTACAACAGAGCAAACACAACATACACCACTTGATCCGTCCCTTCTGCATCAGATTCACATCAATGACGACATGTCACTCTATTACATCATCACCACATGGACCAATGGGAGTTCGGAAGCGTTTAACCAGTCGACGCAAACTATACCAGAACGATCCGCTGTTTTGAACTCTCAATAGGAACTTAGTTTTGGCCTGATTTTGTTCAAAATTACGTCACACAAGCGTTAATCCGACTTGTACACTATAAATATTACTTACTTTAGAGCTTTATTTATCCCCTTGGGGCAATTAAAGTTAGGCTCATATGGTGTTTCACAAATAACACATATACATCTAAACAAACATTCAAACCCAAAATAAAAATAAAGGGGAAAAAAAACACATATTAAATCAGCCAAATGTGTTACATAAACGAAGTGCCACAGGCACAAAAGTAAATTTATAACGATTTATAACGAACATCTCATTGTCCTTAAACGCCGCCCCAAGGGCATCCACTCAAACTCCAAATGCAGCGGGTGTGTGTGCTGTCTCCTATTATTTTGTGTGCCATTCTCAGAACTTGTTGTTCATAATATGATGCCAAGCTTCGTAAGGGGACTCCCATAATTTTTGAGCACATAGTAACAATACCTTATAAACGATTCTTGTTCTTTGTAGACAGTGACGAGAACAAACAAATAAAAGAAAAGGACAAAATACTTTCAATAAATGAATTCTTTCCTGTACATTAAAATAATTAGGTTTCCTTAGTGCAAACAATCTCTGCTTAAAGGGTTAGTTCACCCAAAACTGTAAATTGTGTCATTAATGACTGAGCCTCATGTGGTTGGACACCCGTCAGACCTCCGTTCATCTTCAGACACAAATGAAGATATTTTAGTGTAAATCTGATGCTCTGAAAGGCCTCCATTGGCTCAACTTTACACTCTCAAGACCCTTAAAAGACACTAAAGACTAAAGTTACAAAGTCCATCTCACTACAGCGGCTCTACAATAACTTTATGAAGACGAGAATAGTTTCTGTGCGTAAAAAAACACTAAATAACGACTTATATAGTGATGACGATTTCAAAACACGGCCTCATGAAGCTTCGAAGCGTTATGAATCAGTGAGTCTCTGAGCTCTGAACCGCTGAATCGACTCACTGATTCATAATTCTCTGAAACGCTGAATCGACTCACTGATTCATAACGCTCTGAACCGCTGAATCGACTCACTGATTCATAACACTCTGAACCGCTGAATCGACTCACTGATTAATAACGCTCTGAACCGCTGAATCGACTCACTGATTCATAATTATCTGAACCCGCTGAATCGACTCACTGATTCATAACGCTCTGAACCGCTGAATCGACTCACTGATTCATAACACTCTGAACCGCTGAATCAACTCACTGATTTATAACGCTCTGAACCGCTGAATCGACTCACTGATTCATAATTCTCTGAACCGCTGAATCGACTCACTGATTCATAACGCTCTGAACCGCTGAATCGACTCACTGATTCATAACGCTCTGAACCGCTGAATCGACTCACTGATTCATAACGCTCTGAACCGCTGAATCGACTCACTGATTCATAACGCTTCGAAGCTTCATGAGGCCGTGTTTTGAAATCGTCATCACTATATAAGTCGTTATTTAGGGTTTTTTGGCGCACAGAAACTATTCTCGTCTTCATAAAGTTATTGTAGAGCCGCTGTAGTGAGATGGCCTTTGTATCGACGTCTTTAGTGTCTTTTAAAGGGGGGGGGGAAACACTCAGTTTCAGTCAGTCTCATGTCAATCTTGAGTACCTATAGAGTAGCATTGCATCCTGCATATCTCCGAAAAGTCTTTATTTTTATTATAATTATAAAAGGAAGATGCGCTGTTCCGAGTCTTTCCGAAAAAAGCCGTGCGGCTGGGGGCGTATCGTGTGGGCGGAGCTAAAGAATGTCGAGCGCGCGCCGCTGTTACTGTGTTGAGTGCGTCTGAAAGCTGCGTCATCCCTAAAAGCTGGAAAAAACTTTATTCAACATAAAAAATGGCTTTTAATCAGATACAGCCATACATCTATGATCCGGAATCAGACCCAGAGGCTGAAGTTGAACAGGAGCAGCAGCAAAAACGACTAGAGCAGGACATCTCTATGTGGTATAAGTTTATACTTTAATTATATCGTGTGTGTGTGTGTGTGTGTGTGTGTGTGTGTGTGTGTGTGTGTGTGTGTGTGTGTGTGTGTGTGTGTGTGTGTGTGTGTGTGTGTGTGTGTGTTTACGCATGGTTTGTGTAGACATGATTTGTAGTAAGCGGACTGGTTTTGCGCGTCAGGCTAGTGTTTACATAGAAAGACATGGAATAGTAGCGCATTTGAATGAAGAAGCGCGCTTATTTAGTTCAACATATTTCCCCACTCTTTGTGTATTGTTGTTTGGAGTGCTTTTACAATACACAAACATACACATATAGTGGCCAGCTAAACAAATGTACACACTATACATCGCATGCTCCATTGATCAATACGTGGTCATGTTTGGGCTACTTGATGGGCATAGGCAAAAACAGACATTTGAAGCAGTCTTACTCACTGCCTGCGGTTCCAACGTTGGGACCTTTATCGCTGGGACCGCTCCATCCTTCAGTATTAGGCGATCTGAAAATCCGGAAAAGCAAATTCCATCCACTTTTGCCTTAACGCGGGGTTATTTGGCTACGAGCCAGCGCTTTGATGGGCGTAGCCTATTGCTTTCACACGCTCACGCTCTCTCTCTCTCTCTCTCTCTCTCTCTCTCTCTCTCTCTCTCTCTCTCTCTCTCTCTCTCTCTCTCTCTCTCTCTCTCTCTCTCTCTCTCTCTCGGCCCATACAAGGAAATTCCGCCCTGTTGACGTCAAGCGGACCCATGATCGAAAAAAACTTTCCGAAACTTATGACTAACAGGAAGTACTAATTTTGGCAAAGAAATACTCCCATCAAACGTCCACCTTAGCTTTTGAAACTGTGTCCATGTTTAGCATGGGAATCCAAGTCTTTAACAGTGCAAAAAGATCAGTATGCATGAAACAGCATTTCACCCCCCCTTTAAGGGTCTTGAGAGTGTAAAGTGCATTGAGCCAATGGAGGCCTTTACATTTGGAGGAATTTACATTTTTGGGTGAACTAACCCTTTAAAATCACAAAAAATCCCCCCCGCCTGCGACACTGTCACCTTTTTTACTCTGAGGAGTTTGCAGGTCTGATTTTGAATTCCCAATAGGAACTTAGTTTTGGCCTGATTTTGTTCAAAATTACATCACACAAGCGTTAATCCGACTTGTACACTATAAATATTGTAGGTCACTTTGGATAAAAGCATAAGAACGTAAAAATGTATTGTTTTTTTTCCCCTGTGCGTGTAGTTTATGGGAAGCCAGTGACGTCCACAGGCCAGCAGTCTCATAACCAGCACCCTGAGAACCCGTACCTGAGCCCGCCCAGTGTCCCAGAGACGGAGAGGGACCAGGGCCCTGCTCCAGAAGCCCAGGAGCCCGAGCGCATTCCCAGACCGCTCAGTCCCACCAAGCTCCTGCCCTTCATCTCCAACCCCTACCGGCACCAGAGCGACGTGGACCTGGAGGCCCTCCGGAAGAAGCTCTACAACGCGCCGAGGCCCCTCAAGAAGCGCAGCTCCATCACGGAGCCCGAGGGCCCCGGCGGCCCCAACATTCAAAAGCTCCTGTACCAGAAGACGACTCTCGCCGCGATGGAGACCACAGTGAGTCCTGCGGGTGAGGAGGAGAAGGAGGCGGCTCCATCACTGGAGGCCCCCGATCATCAGCCGGTTCCGGATCCGGGGCCGCCCGCAGAAGCAGAAGCAGAGGACGTCCCTCCTCCACCGCCTCCACACCCGGCCCCGCTGCGCGACACTCTGCCCTCTTCTCCACCTCCTCAGCCGGCCAGCCCTCCTCCTCCTCCACCTCTTCCTGCTGAGAGCCTCATAGAGGACTTCCCTCCCTATCCTCCTCCTCCATATCCCAGTGGAGCCGAGCAGGAGCCCCATGAAGACACGCTCAGCCTGAGGCCCCCGGAGGTCACCGGGCAGGTTCCCTTTCCACCCGTGAGTCTCAAATTTAGGTTTTGTTTCACTGCGACGCTTTTGGACTCCCCATCACTGCAATGATTAGGGCTTTGCTCAGAATATCGATACAACGATACATCGTCATGAACTCCTGGCGATGCATGTATCGATACTGTTAAGATAAGATGTTACCAATTAGTTTGGTCTTGTTTTAAAGCAGACACTCTGCAGAATCGGTATCACTTCAGTATCGTATTGTGACTTCAGTATCGTATCGTGACTTCAGTATCGTGTCTTCCGTATCGTATCGTGACTTCAGTATCGTATCGTGTCTTCCGTATCGTATCGTGACTTCAGTATCGTGATGCGCATCTTATCGTGACTTCAGTATCGTATCGTGCCTTCAGTATCGTGACTTCAGTATCATGATGCGTATCTTATCGTGACTTCAGTATCGTATCGTGACTTCAGTATCGTGATGCGTATCGTATCGTGACTTCAGTATCGTGATGCGTATCTTATTGTGACTTCAGTATCGTATCGTGCCTTCAGTATCGTGATGCGTATCGTATCGTGACTTCAGTATCGTGATGCGTATCTTATCGTGACTTCAGTATCGTATCGTGCCTTCAGTATCGTGATGCGTATCGTATCGTGACTTCAGTATCGTGATGCGTATCTTATCGTGACTTCAGTATCTTATCGTGACTTCAGTATCGTGATGCGTATCTTATCGTGACTTCAGTATCGTATCGTGACTTCAGTATCGTATCGTGACTTCAGTATCGTATCGTGACTTCAGTATCGTGATGCGTATCGTATCGTGACTTCAGTATCGTATCGTGACTTCAGTATCGTGATGCGTATCGTATCGTGACTTCAGTATCGTGATGCGTATTGTATCGTGACTTCAGTATCGTGACTTCAGTATTGTGATGCGTATCGTGACTTCAGTATTGTATCGTGACTTCAGTATCGTGATGCGTATCGTATCGTGACTTCAGTATCGTATCGTGACTTCAGTATCGTGATGCGTATCGTATCGTGACTTCAGTATCGTATCGTGACTTCAGTATCGTATCGTGACTTCAGTATCGTGACTTCAGTATTGTGATGCGTATCGTGACTTCAGTATCGTATCGTGACTTCAGTATCGTGATGCGTATCTTATCGTGACTTCAGTATCTTATCGTGACTTCAGTATTGTGATGCGTATCTTATCGTGACTTCAGTATCGTATCGTGACTTCAGTATCGTATCGTGACTTCAGTATCGTGATGCGTATCGTATCGTGACTTCAGTATCGTATCGTGACTTCAGTATCGTGATGCGTATCGTATCGTGACTTCAGTATCGTGATGCGTATTGTATCGTGACTTCAGTATCGTGACTTCAGTATTGTGATGCGTATCGTGACTTCAGTATTGTATCGTGACTTCAGTATCGTGATGCGTATCGTATCGTGACTTCAGTATCGTATCGTGACTTCAGTATCGTGATGCGTATCGTATCGTGACTTCAGTATCGTATCGTGACTTCAGTATCGTATCGTGACTTCAGTATCGTGACTTCAGTATTGTGATGCGTATCGTGACTTCAGTATCGTATCGTGACTTCAGTATCGTGATGCGTATCGTATCGTGACTTCAGTATCGTATCGTGACTTCAGTATCGTATCGTGACTTCAGTATTGTGATGCGTATCGTGACTTCAGTATCGTATCGTGACTTCAGTATTGTGATGCGTATCGTGACTTCAGTATCGTATCGTGACTACAGTATCGTGATGCGTATCGTATCTTGACTTCAGTATTGTGATGCGTATCGTGACTTCAGTATCGTGACTTCAGTATCGTATCGTGACTTCGTTATCGTGACTTCAGTATCGTGATGCATATCGTATCGTGACTTCAGTATTGTGATGCGTATCGTGACTTCAGTATCGTATCGTGACTTCAGTATCGTGATGCGTATCGTATCGTGACTTCAGTATTGTGATGCGTATCGTGACTTCAGCATCGTATCGTGAATTCAGTATCGTGATGCATATCGTATCGTGACTTCAGTATCGTATCGTGACTTCAGTATCGTGATGCGTATCGTATCGTGACTTCAGTATCGTATCGTGACTTCAGTATCGTGACTTCAGTATCGTGATGCGTATCGTATCGTGACTTCAGTATCGTATCGTGACTTAAGTATCGTGACTTCAGTATTTTATCGTGACTTCAGTATCGTATCGTGACTTCAGTATCGTGATGCGTATCGTATCGTGACTTCAGTATTTTATCGTGACTTCAGTATCGTATCGTGACTTCAGTATCGTGATGCGTATCTTATCGTGACTTCAGTATCGTGACTTCAGTATTGTGATGCGTATCGTGACTTCAGTATCGTATCGTGACTTCAGTATCGTGATGCGTATCTTATCGTGACTTCAGTATCGTATCGTGACTTCAGTATTGTGATGCGTATCTTATCGTGACTTCAGTATCGTATCGTGACTTCAGCATCGCAATGCGTATCGTATCGTGACTTCAGTATCGTATCGTGACTTCAGTATCGTATCGTGACTTCAGTATCGTATCTTGACTTCAGTATCGTGATTCGTATCGTGACTTCAGTATCGTGATGCGTATCTGATCGTGACTTCAGTATCGTATCGTGACTTCAGTATCGTGATGCGTATCTTATCGTGACTTCAGTATCGTGATGCGTATCTTATCGTGACTTCAGTATCGTATCGTGACTTCAGTATCGTATCGTGACTTCAGTATCGTGATGCGTATCGTATCGTGACTTCAGTATCGTGATACGTATCGTGACTTCAGTATTGTGATGCGTATCGTGACTTCAGTATCGTATCGTGACTTCAGTATTGTGATGCGTATCTTATCGTGACTTCAGTATCGTATCGTGACTTCAGCATCGTGATGCGTATCGTATCGTGACTTCAGTATCGTATCGTGACTTCAGTATCGTGATGTGTATTGTATCGTGACTTCAGTATCGTGATGCGTATCTTATCGTGACTTCAGTATCGTATCGTTACTTCAGTATTGTGATGCGTATCGTATCGTGACTTCAGTATTGTGATGCGCATCTTATCGTGACTTCAGTATCATATCGTGACTTCAGTATCGTGATGCGTATCGTATCGTGATGCGTATCGTGACTTCAGTATCGTATCGTGACTTCAGTATCGTGATGCGTATCGTGACTTCAGTATCGTATCGTGACTTCAGTATCGTGATGCGTATGTTATCGTGACTTCAGTATCGTATCGTGACTTCAGTATCGTGATGCGTATCTTATCGTGACTTCAGTATCGTGATGCGTATCGTATCGTGACTTCAGTATCGTGATGCGTATCTTATCGTGACTTCAGTATCGTATCGTGACTTCAGTATCGTGATGCGTATCGTGACTTCAGTATCGTGATGCGTATCGTATCGTGACTTCAGTATCGTGATGCGTATCTTATCGTGACTTCAGTATCGTATCGTGACTTCAGTATCGTGATGCGTATCGTGACTTCAGTATCGTGATGCGTATCGTATCGTGACTTCAGTATCGTGATGCGTATCGTGACTTCAGTATCGTGATGCGTATCGTGACTTCAGTATCGTGATGCGTATCGTATCGTGACTTCAGTATCGTGATGCGTATCTTATCGTGACTTCAGTATCGTATCGTGACTTCAGTATCGTGATGCGTATCGTGACTTCAGTATCGTGATACGTATCGTATCGTGACATTGTTGGTGATACACAGCCCTACTGCAGTGTGTGTCAAAAGCCTGAATGTGAGTGTGTGTTTTCTGCGCAGGGTAAGCGGACGAACCTGCGTAAGGCGGGCTCAGAGCGGATCGAGCACAGCATGAGGGTGCGCTTCAACCCTCTGGCTCTGCTGCTGGACTCCTCTCTGGAGGGAGAGCTTGATCTGGTGCAGCGCGTCATATACGAGGTTTGATTATGAGCGCTTTATGATGTTAAGAGTTAATGTGTGTGAAAGAGTCTCTTCTGCTCATCTGATCATAAATGGGGAAATATTACTCCATTGTAAAGCAGCAAGACTGGAGTAATGATGATACATTCATTAAGTTGGCTTGAAAGAGCCAACTTACTGATATTGTACTTAAACTTATTTTCTTCTTAGACTAAAAAACGAATTGCTAGTTACCACCTAGAGTACCCTAGCAACCACATAGCAAGACCCTAGCAACCACACAGAGTACCCTAGCAACCGCATAGCAACCACCCTAAGCAAGTACCTTAGCAACCACATAGCAGGTCTAAACTACTAACTAAAACTCAAGCTATTTTAAACTATTTCAAACTTTTCAAACTTTCTGGCTATACTTTTTCAAGCCAACTTAACGGGTTAGTTCACCCAAAAATGAAAATTATGTCATTAATTACTATTAATTACTTATCCTCGGACACCCGTCAGACCTCCGTTCATCTTCAGACACAAGTGAAGATATTTTAGTGTAAATCTGATGCTCTGAAAGGCCTCCATTGGCTCAACTTTACACTCTCAAGACCCTTAAAAGACACTAAAGACTAAAGTTACAAAGTCCATCTCACTACAGCGGCTCTACAATAACTTTATGAAGACGAGAATAGTTTCTGTGCGCAAAAAAAACCCTAAATAACGACTTATATAGTGATGACCGATTTCAAAACACGGCCTCATGAAGCTTCGAAGCGTTATGAATCAGTGAGTCGATTCAGCGGTTTGAATCGCCAAAGTCACGTGATTTCAGCGGTTTGACACACGATCCGAATCATGATTCGACTCACTGATTGATAATGCTCTGAACTGCTGAATCGACTCACTGATTCATAACGCTCTGAACCGCTGAATCGACTCACTGATTCATAACGCTCTGAACCGCTGAATCGACTCACTGATTCATAACGCTCTGAACCGCTGAATCGACTCACTGATTGATAATGCTCTGAACTGCTGAATCGACTCACTGATTTATAACGCTCTGAACCGCTGAATCGACTCACTGATTCATA